>QEOT01007805.1:17275-47171 GCA_003123785.1 Pterocarya stenoptera | reverse complement strand
AACCCTGTATTTACCATTTGAACTGCTACCATTACAATCCCTGCCCTCGAGCTGTGTATTACATTACATAAGCGCCCCATCATCTTAATTTATAAATACGTGAAACCAGAGAGAGAGAGAGAGAGAGAGAGAGAGAGAGCTCTGGCCAGAATGTGAGAGTTGTTGTAGAGGCACCTGAATCATGGGTAATGATGAGAGCTATGTCCCCACGGCACTTCCAGTGCATGCAGCCTCCACGTATGGTTGCCTAGTACTGACACGTACCGATCGAGAGGTTCCTTCTTTGGGTTCTCAAAGTACGTATGCTAGCTTCAGTTCTCCTGGTTTAGTGATTAGTGGAACCACAACATATTGACAGATCTTGAAACAGCCATTTTTATCAGTTCCGCATGCTTATACGCTGTCTTCGATAGCGCCAAATGAAAAAGGTCAACTTGCAATAATATTAACGTTATTGCTTTTCAATGGTATATTTTCTATATAACGTGTGACCATATAGTCGTACGGGACTTGACTAATTAGTTCAGATTAAGTAACATCTTATATATACATATATACTTATATAAATAAGTGTACCCGTTGATCAGTGATCAAAATGATCTGAAAAACTCTGAAAAAGTTAATTTTTCTCGTTTCTTTGATCTCCATATTAATTACGACTGAACAAGAACATGATCATCAATCAAGTTAATTATCAGGTTATATACAATCCGCCAGCTTAAGAGGCCGCCGCAATGCATGGTGTTTTTTTCTTGATTTTCATGTGTTTTTATGTGTGTGACAATGACGACTAGGAACAATATTAATTTATAATACTATTAATTGGCTTAATTTATTTACAGTTTTCTTTTTAAAAATAATAATTATATCACACCCGATAATATATATAATTAAGTTTTTGATAGCTATATATAGTAGCACTGATCATGATCTATATATAAAACAAAATGCAGATCATCTCATTGCCCAATTGTTTTCTCAGAAAGAGACAGCAAATTAAACAAAATTGTTCCTTCTAAAGTACTACTNTCTTCATTTTTTCTTCTTCATGCATGCATGCATAATGCCCATTTCCAATGAGTTCATGCCATGCATGCATGATGTATATATAGGAGGTAGCGCGCATTAAATGTTTGGATGCAGGCTCTCGGGTTTCATGGTTGCAATATTAATAGTGCTGTTATTTTCAACGTCGTCTTCCCTTGGAGACGTGATTACATTAATATCGGTCAATTCTTCGTGATGAGATTCTCGGTAGCTTTTGGAGGGTGCTAGCTGAGTTATCTTCTTTATCTCTTTGCCTTTCCCCCACAGCACCACGTATAACCCGCACACGATCATCACGGCTCCTAATATGCTGCGCGCATGTCGTTTTGAAAGACAACAAATGAAAATCATAACTCAAAATATTATCAAAATAAATAATAACATGGATGGTAGAGCTAGCTAGCTAGCTAATAAATGAACCCAAATTAAAGACGTACCTTCCAAGATGCAGCTTTTCGTCCAGTAATAAAGACCCCATGATGGCAACTGAAACAAGCATTAGAGGGCTGAAGATGGAGACAAATAAAGGACCTCTCATGTGCACGCACCATGCTATCAAAGTTACCATAACCCCAGAAGCTACGATACCCTGCAACACATCATGAAATCGACATATATGTACGTACGTTATACGTATTAATTCTCAGATCAGACCAGATCTAAACGGGACAGAAGTATTTTTTTTTTTGTTTTTGAATTGACAAGGGTAGAAATTAAGCACAAGATTCCATCAATAAAGTATATACGTACCGAGTAAGACACTGTAAGTAGCCTGATGTTCCAGCCCAACTTCCATTGATTCCAATCCCTCTCCGTGCATACGGCAAAAACAACAGCTTGGATTGTTCCCATTACAGTCATTAGAGCTGTACTTGAGTAGTGACATGGATATGTTTCACTCATTTTTGCCTGTTTTGACATGATCAGTAATTTGTTTGAAGTGGGACGAAAAAGATGGAACGGAACTTAATTGGCGTAGATTAATTTCTTTAGTCATTTTATAACACATATATATGACTTACAGTCAGAAAAAAGTCTTTCGATAACGTTGTGTACTTATACTTTAGAGAAATGCTTTTGTAAATGAATTTTATAAAAATTTCTTTCATTTGATCATACTTGAGTGTAAAATTATTTTTATTATAAAATAGATCTAATATATTATATGAAGCTACATTAGTTTGTAAATTTTCTTTTATAAAATTTTTTTGTACTTATAACAATATCGGCCGCCTGTGGCTATAACTTATAATTAAGCTAGTGATATTTTTAAAAATCTGGATTCCTAGCTAGATAAGAAGAATCTATTAGGATGCCGAAGTGTAGATAGTGAGTTGAGATGAGATGAAAGTTGAAAATTGAATAAAATATTATTAAAATATTATTTTATAATAATATTATTATTTTAAAATATTATATTTTGTATTATATTTTATCTAAAAATTTAAGAAATGAATTGAGAAAATTTTGTATCCAAACCAGAACTTAAACGTTGGGATTATTACAAAGAAAAGAAAAGAAATATATATATATATGTATATAATATGTTGTATGATGCTGACCTGAATAATTAACCAGGAGGCGTATGAGAAACAACTTCCTATAGCCAAAATACCACCCAAAAGGCGATTTTCTGATCTTGGGGATGCCAAGTGTTTGGTTTGACGTTCGCCGTGATGCAGAAGGTTAACGTGAGTACTCCACACGTTGATCTCTGCTCCTTTATAGAAAGTGAGGAGCATCGCCCCACCTATTCCCGTTAATGTTCCCAAAACTTTTGCCTTCCCTGATACCGACCCTAGATTCAGCTTCTCCAACCTGCATATTTATTCCAATTAAAACCCGGATCCACAACCTCTGATATATCACTAGCTAGCTAATTTTACAATGTTTCAGATCATGGACAGATCATCAAGTACGTATTATATAATGCATGCGAGCTGTTAACTTATTTATTTACTGAAGTGGATGCTTGATGTTGTATTGCACATGATGTGTGTGTGTACGAGAGAGAGAGAGAGAGAGAAAGAGAGAGAGAGAGAGAGAGAGAGAGAGACCCAAAGGAGACGGCCAGGATGAAGGTAATGGCTGGAACTAGGTTAGTCATGGCTGAAGCAAATGTTGCTGATGTCAAGGTTAGGCTCTCAATGTATAGATTTTGAGCCAATGAACCCCTGCAATTAGGAAGTCGTTGATATATAATCACTAAATCAGTAGCTGCAAATTCATTAGAGAACCAACTAAATAATATTATTAACATGAAAGTGCATGCAACTTACCCAAATAGCCCACAAAGAAATGCTTGGAAGAGTACCACCCAAGTCAGCTTTGGCCTACTTTTCCTGCAAATTAAAATCAGTTTTCATTAATACGTACTAATTAGTGTCCGGATCCTTATCATTTTTGAATGAAAGCATCCATATATTATTATTCTCTTGCTGTTATTTTTCATTACAAGGGGCCTGGTTTCTTCAAAAGTAGCCATCTTATTTAAGTTTTTTCTCTCCATCTCTTTCAAAAATAGGTCCCACACTCTAATTCCACTGGGGGTGATCTATACCATATCTATACACACACAAACACACATATATGTATATATATACTTTTAGAGTTTGTGAGATTTCAATCATGTGGTTCGATCCTTCTCAAACTTCTCTGTCAGCAGCTAGCTAGCCAGTATGGAAAGCATACACCCATGCAGAAAGTCATGTTTGGCAGTGCACGGGAAAGATATATATACATATATATATATATTTATATATATATATAATAAGAGCACAAACTGAATAAATAAAAATCAAACATGCATGTTGATGGCTTTTGAAAAGAAAATAATACTTTGGCATGCAGCATGCATGCATTAAACAAGAATGAATGGTACTGACGAAACACAATCACATCGATTGCTTTTGAATACATGATTTTGAATAAATAAAGAGAGATCGATGAGAAAGATCAAAAGAAAAACACGTACGAACGAGTCAATATTATTATTATTATTATTATTATTATTATTATTATATAGACATATTACCTTCCAAAAACGAGAGCCAGAGGAACGATAAAAGCTGTTGCGAAAACGAAGCGATAGGCAACAATAATCCTTAAGCTCATTCCATCGTTTGCGGCCAATTTGTAGAACACATTGACCCCTGCAAATGCAAGCTGAACCACCACCATTAACAAGGCTGGCCTCAGCTCATGCACTAAATCACAAATGCGTTCCATTTCTGTCGACACAATTAAATTATATCAATCCCTGCGGCTGGCCTGCCCCAACACCAACTTTTCCCAGCAGAAGATCAAATAAGCCTTCTTGCTTGTTGGTTGGAGTTGGAGACAGAAAAAGACAAAATGGCAAGCAGATGTTTTTGAGAGATCAAAGAAAATTACTAGATCTTGGGTATATAGGGGTTTTCAAGTCGAGAGAGAGAGAGAGAGAGAGAGAGAGAGAGAGAGAGAGAGAGAGTGTGTGGAAGGAAGAGAACTAGCTAGGTGTCGCGGAGTGTGAAGATTTGTTGGGGGCAGGGGAGGGGAATTTATTGCGAGGAGCTTGAAAACGAGATTTCGCACTTCTCGCGTACGTCATCACATACGCATATAGTTTTTTCCCACTGGAGAGACGCCCCGTGTGTCCTACAGTGGCGTCTTCGATTTATATGGTGCGCCGATCAAAAGAAGATTTTTTTATGAAATTTCTTTATATTTATTTTAACTCTTTAATAATTGTAATAAATTTCACATAAATAATTATATACTTATGCAGTGCAAATACGTACACATGATGAGACAACCAAACTATTTTACCAACAAAAACCGATGGAATTCTTTCAATTATAGGTCATTTAAGGAGAAAGAAATCCAATATATACATGCATATATAAGTACTTCCTAGCTAGCTAGCACACACGTCCATGTTAAGACATTGTCCTATATATATATATATATATAGAGAGAGAGAGAGAGAGAGAGAGAGAGAGAGAGAGAGAGAGAGAGAGAGAGAGGATGCTGCCATGATTTATAACCCCAAATGGCAGACAAAGTAGGCTGCCATGCACACATGAATAAAGCCTAGCCAAGGATTTATGAGGGTTTGGAGATCACTCATTTAATCGCAACTCGTAGAAAGAAATTAGAAAATATATAATTCGTTGTTGTTCAATTAGCCACAAATAATTCGCTCCGGTGGGGTTTCCATTTTCCAAGAGGTGGGGGTAATACTACAGCCCCCGCTGGGGATCCCGCTGGGGGTACTGTAGCTACTTTTTAATGAGTGTTTTTTATTTATTTTTTTAAATATTTTAAAAAATAAAATAAATTTAGAATATTATTAAAAAATACTTTCTTAATCAGAAAGTAAAAAAAAACAATTATTAAAAAATACTTCTTTAATCATCAAGTAAAATAAAAATATAAAAATTATTAATTTTTTTTTTATTTTACTTTGTGATTAAGAAAGTATTTTTTAATAATATTGTAATTTTTTTTTATTTTTTTAAAAATATTAAAAATTATTTAAAAAATCTATATAAAAAAAACTTAAAAAATATACAACAAAAACAAGCCTACACCCCAGCGAGAGCTCCCAACATGAGCCCTCAGCGGAGCGTGTAACATTATTCTTAAAAGAAATAGTTGGTATTTTATCACATGACTTCCAATATTTTTCATACAAATAAATCTATAAAAAATCAAATCAACATTTAATTATAAATACGTACTATAAATTAATAGACCTAACTTAATATATCAAATTGTAAATTATTAAGTTACTTTTATATATAATTATAAAATATACTTAACATATTATATAAAATCATGTCAATTTGTAAGTTTATTTTTGTAAAAAAATTTTGTCTTCTTATAGCCGGCGCCCTTGATTTATTTAAAAGAAATGTTTGGTATTTTATCATATAAGTTCGATATTTATCACTTAAATATTCATATTTCAACGTAAATGTACGTATATACATATATCATGATGTGTAAATATTTCAGTCATTTAATATGAAATAAATTAAGGTTGTTGCACGCATGGAACTAATTTATCACATGATGATCATGAATTAGGCGCCTCTCCATTTTTGTATTTTTAATTTTTCTATCTCCCTTTTTCTGATTATATTATTATTATTTATCTTCAAGGTCAGTACGAATTGAATCTTTCTAGAAGTACTATATATCCTATTTTATGGATTTTTATTTATTTATTTTAATTAAGTAATTGTTCTCATGAAGTTGATTGGCTTGAGAGAGATCGATGTACTTATGATCTGCAGCTAGCAAAATAAAAAAGACAAAAACATTTCTAGAAAAGGCGAATGAGGTGGTAAGTAGAATAGAAAACCCACTTTGTTCATTGTACATGCTGCATGTGAGATCGTAAGTGGGTATTGAACAAAAAAATATGATTATCAGATGAGCTATAAGTCGCGTTTTGTGCAGTAGATTTCTAGGGTTTTCGTGCTAATTAAGTTGTTTTTATAATGACCTGGAAGGTTCCAGTTCATGCTCCGATTTACAGTAATTAATTACCACTAATTGCTTTAATCAAATTAATAAAAATGAACCAACAACCTTAATATAGTACCTTATTATAACAACTTATATAATAACCTTAATATAGTACGATCGTAAAATTGATTTTTTTTTTTTTTCTAATCAAGTAAACTTCATTAAATTAAAAGATGATACATGTCAGAGGGGGTGGGGTTCCCCAACTAACACCCCAAAACAACAAATACAGTGCTATTGCAAAGAAAAAGAAAAAAAGGGGTTTTGAGACCAATTTCTTGATCTCTACCCAATCCCTACTAAGAGGGAGACGTCTTAAAAGACGTTTTGATGGTAAGCCACCGCTGGAGGCGGTGCGAATGGATGCACTGTAGTTGAAAGTCTTGAAGTATTTGTTGGTGAGGTCCTTAGTCTCTCTCACAAGATCACCGGTTAGGGAAAGCAATAACCCGGATAGACCGGCAGGGGAAGAGCAGATCTGTAGCGGAGGAACAGTGAACCCACGCCTCTGCAGTGGCGCGTGAGGGTCACGCGCCGGAGGAATGGAGGAGGCGTCAAGCCGATCTGAAGGATCGGAGGGTGGAGAGTCTGCTGGTGCGGCGCGTGTAGCCGGCAGAGCTGCCGGAGTGCGACGGCGCGTGAAAGCCACGCGCGGAAACAGACCGCGCGTGAGGGCCACGCGCCGACATATTGGGCGCGGTTCCGCGTCGTTCCAGTAGATCGGCTGGAGGGGAACGTCGTGGTGGGGCGCGTGTCTACTGTTCATGGCCAGAAAGCAGCAGATCTGAGAAAATCCTCGCCGGTGGAAAAACACTATCTTAAAAGCATATTCACAACTAAAAAGTGCAGAAGAAAACGGAAATGAAAAGGAAATGGAGAGGAAGGTAGAGCCGAGGCTCACCCCTTCCTCTCCGGCAGCTTCACTGGTAAGGATTGGTGTTTTTTTCTAGAGAGAAGGCAGAGAAAAGCTCTTAGAGAGAAGGCGGGAGGAAGGAGTTTCTGATCGTAAAATTGAATTTATTATAAAGTAAATCTAAAATATTATCAATATTTTAGACCAACAAAATTTGGACAGCATTGGGCATGCCCCAAGGCTAAATCCGACTTTTCATTTATTTTTTAAACTTTTTAAATATTTTTAAAAGTAAAAAAATATTAATACACTAATAGTTACTTTTTTAACCATTAAGCAAATTGTTTTCTTAAAAAAAATTTAAATTCATGAAAGAGGTTGTATTATCATTTTCCTTAATTGAATTGTTTCTCCCCTATATAATGTGATATTATTATATATGTAGAGGGGACAATTTTTAAAAAAAATATAGGAAAGTAATTGATTAAATTCGTGGCCCTTTAATTTCTACCTAATTATTTTTATAAGTGGTCTACTGTGAACATTTTGGGTACTTGATTTTTTTTTTCTCGAATAATATATGCTTCCAATTTGTCAAGTCGATTGCCGTGAAAGAGGGGCAGTACTACAATATTATTGAGGTTTCTTTTGAACATTGATTGCCAAAATAGTTTTTATATATATTTTTTGAGTGAGTGGTTAAATATATATTTGCTGTAAAAATATTTAATGTCCAAATAAAAGGTCAAAGTTTTGCTATATTAAGATGATCTATATATATAAACATGTAGTTTTAATTTAATTTAATTTAGGATTATATTGATTCATCGCCCCGCAATCATGCTATATATGATGTTTTGAACTGATGAAGATCAGAGGTGAAATTTAATCGGGACTATTTTTTTTAAAAAAAGATAGGGAGCCCGATTGGAGAAGGGACCCGATCGGGCATTTTAATTTTTTTTAGTTAGTGTTTAAGAAAATATTGTTTAATAATATTGTGAATTTTTTTTTATTTTTTTAAAAATATTTTAAAGTGTTAAAAATGGTGTGAAAAAAATAAATTATTAAAGAATTTTTTTTTTCACATTATTTTTTTAACACTTAAATATATTTTTATAAATTTAAAAAAATTTACAATATTATTAAACAATATTTTTTTAATCACTAAGTTAAAAGAAAAACTAAAAAAAAAAATTAAAATGCCGAATCGAGCAAAATGAACGGAACCGAAATCGGACTCCCAAACATTACTGTTTTTTTTAAGATTGCATGAGTGCTAGCTGATACAGAAATACAGAAAAATTCCTTTGTAAAACATTATTGATCTCCTAGAAAATAATGAAACCACCACAAATTCAAGCTAGACTCGATTTCCCTAGCCAACCCAAACGATGTATTTCTCTTCGGAACAAAACGGAAACAAAAGTTTCATTTTCTTCTACTATTATTACTACTACTCTTAATTAAATTACATGCATCCATGACTCGATTGATCACATTGCAGGTTCTCACTTATCTGCTATCTTCTTCTTCGATCGATCTCACATTTCTTGTCCTTTTTTTTTTTATTGGTTCTTTTGCATCATGTGTTTCAGATGCCTTCTCTGGTTATCCCTCTTATCTACTTGTCTGCGGCCTTCTTCGGTGCTTTCTCCGGTTCACCCTTTACCTCCTTATTTGCTGCATTCATCCCATATTTATTGCCTTCTTTGTTTATGGCATTTGCTGCAGGTTCACGTGCTTTCTCTGATTCACCCTTCATCTCATTATCTAGGGTCTTCTTTGGTTCTTTCTCTACTTCAACCTTTACCTCCTTATCTGCAGTCTTCTGCAGTGCTTTCTCTAGTTCGCCCTTTATCTCCTCATCTCCGGTACTATTCTTCTCATATATTTTGTCTTCTTTGTTACTGGCATATGTTGCAGCTTCAGGTGCTTTTTCTGGTTCACCCTTAGCCTCCTTATCCATAGTCATGATCTTCAGTGCTTTCTCTGGTTCATCCTTCACCTCCTTAGCTGCAATATTCCCCTTCTCACGTTTCTTGTCTTCTTCCTTTTTTGCATCTGCTACAGCTTCAGGTGCTTTCTCTTGTACTTCACCCTTCACCTCTTTATCTGCGGTTTTCTTGTCTGATTTATTGTTTTCTTTGCCTTTTGCATCTGCGGCAGCTGCTGGTGTTTTCTCTGGTTCGCCCTTTACTTCCCCAATACTTGTCTTCTCTTCTTTCGGCTCTGATGACATCTCGCCCTTCTTCTCAATCTCTTTTGCCTCGTTCTTTTCTTTAGTCTGCCAATGTGATTAATTGAAAGATAAATAAAAAGGAATGAACTTGAAAAATAATCACCACAAACAAAATTAAGAGTACCTCATTGAGCAAGGAGCCGATGGCCAGGGCCTCGTTCTCATCGCCGGACTTCCCATTGCCAGCATTCTGCTCTCCTACATTTCCATCAATCTTCTTCTCTTCTTGCTGAACCTTCACCTCCTCCTCTTTGGTTTCCACCAACTCCTTAGTTGTAGTTGGCTCAGGTGCCGGAACCGAGACATCAATGCCACCCTTGGTTCTGGGCAAACTACCACAATTACCCATGTATAGTGCTCAAGAACCAACAAGAACCTTCCTTTCTCTCTCCCTCTGGCTAGCTCTATTATTATAGATAGAATGGTCGAAGAAGACGGAGAAGAAAAATGATGTGAGAAACATGGGGAGCGTTTCGTGTGTACGATGGTTTATAAAGAGGGGTTTGTGGCCAAGAATGATTTGAGGAGGCCAACCAACGGTTGCCATCGGTTGACTTGTTTGTATATTTAGCAGTTGCCAATGAGTCGTGCAAATCAAACACAGATTATTAAAAGCTCCAGCTGTTTGTTTTATTAGTCAAACGGATAACTTTTATTCTAAATTTGACAGTCACAAGTGCGAGGGAAACATATAAATGAATTTTACAGCATTTATTGAGTATTTAATATTGTTTGAAACTTCCACAAAAGATACAATTATACATCTCTTGCTAAAAATATATTGTACAACGCACTTCATGTGTTTCTCTCACTTGAGACCCTCAAACTCGGGTTAGAATTTAAGGGAATCTTAATCCTTAGGGCTGGTTATCTCATCTCATTTCATATAATCATTACAAATTTCCTAAATGAAACTTTTCCGGACTACCGGAATATTCCCCTCATGTTCTTAAGGGTCTCCCTATTTGTTTAATCTGTTTCTTGGCCCTTGAACTAGATTAATGTCACTTACATCTTGAAGACTAGAACTTTTATATTCGTCAAGTATCGCTATTTCACACCTAGAAAATTTCATTATGGAATTTCCTCATATTATTAGCAATAGTTTCCCTCAATTTATAGCTGAAGTACATTCAAAGTGGCCATTTACCACACAACACCGAAGTGAGAAATAAAAGAAAAAACTTAACCTCTTGTATTCAAGCCCAAGCAACAAGCTGCTGCAAAGAGTACCAAAGACAATAATTCTCCTGACTTAAAACTAGGTAAAAGTAAAATCAAACAGCAATATTTCAGCTCCCCGGCCAAGTTCAGGCAGAGAATATGGAAGATTTGGTGGATGTTCTGTTTAATTAAATTTTCCATAAACTTTTGTGACAAAGTTATCCCCTAAGAGTTCAAGACCACAAGCCCATATAAACACAATCATGCATAGCAAATGCGCAAAGAGCTTGTTGCAGTGAAAAAGGAAATAAAGCACAAATATGCATTATGATTTATTTGTACAAAAACAAAACCACAGTTTCTTCTACAATTAGAAGGCAAGATAAAAGTTAATTAATTACACTTGACACAATCTTAATCAACTATACCTTCTACTATAATAACTTATTCACCAAGTTTTTTCCATATCATTGTCAAAAAGCGTTGTCATGTTAGCTTGCTTCGGTGTACACCATCTCATGACTAAACTGGCTTCAGATAGATATAAGGAAAATAGACTATCTGGAAAACCAAGTAATCCAAACTGATGAAGAAAGAAAGGAATAACGACCTCTGACTTTTGTATTATAAAAAGAACTAAGAGCCAAGATACACCAAGAATATAATAAACTCTTGCTATAATTTAATAGAACTTGATGCAATATCATAAACCACAGGTAGATCCATGGACTTTGTGTCAATTCAGCTCTAATCAATTAACATTTTCTTGCGGTTAAGTTCAAATGCCATGTACTCATTTTCAAGCTTCATGGATTCATTTTCCAGCCTCAGCTTTTCCAACTCTCTGTCATGTTTCCAGCTCATCCTCTGCCATTCCAAATGTTGCTTTTCCAACTCAAGCATCTGAGCCTTAATCTGCAACTCCTGCTCTTCCAACTGTAGTGAGCGACGCGTCATCCACTGCTCCCTCAACTCATTTGCCTTGCCACTCTCAGAGTAAACATGGTTCAAATCAGTATAATCTTTTTTTAGATGAAAACCTAAACCTCTGTTATGACCCAAAAAATTTACAGGATTAGAAAAACTCAAGTCTTCGGCTTTTTTGCTTCGTTTCAACCTCTTTGCAGGGACCTCATGAAAGCCAGCATACATTTCACCATTTTCCTCATATTCTTCATCCTGATCATCAGCTTCAGCATCTTGATCTTCTTCATCAAAGTCATCAGCTCTTTTTGGCATCAAGTCATGAGGCTCACAGCCGTCTTTAGTTTCAAGAGCTAATTGCAAAGACCGCTGCACATCCGGATCATGAGGAAGATATAATCGATTCCCATTGTGATACGAACACATCTCTTCATAGAACAGATGTTTTGAGATTAAAATCTTCCTCACATCCTCCTTTGCCTTCATTGGTAAATCCATCACGTCCAAAAGATTTGGGTTCTCAACAACCTTGCAAGAAGTGCCTCTGCCCAGAATATCATTAAGCTTCTTGTACCTCTTGTTCAGATCATTAAACTTGTCCTCACATTGCTGAGGAGATATATGATGACCCCTCACAGCCATGACCTCTGAGACACGCTTCCATTTCCCTTTCTTCAGCAAAAGTGAAGACTTCCTTCTCCCACTGGTGATACAATCAGAGGAAACATCCTCCCCAATGTAGGATACAATGGTGATCAAAAGTTTCACCATTTTCTCCGTCCATTTCATACGGTGCCATGGGGACCCTTTTTTCCCTTTACCAACTTCATCATGTCCATCAACGCCTTCTTCCACACAATTCATCTCATCATCATCACTTCCCGAGTTCTTCCCTCTCTCACGCTTATTATGATCAGCATAATAGCCAGGTTGGTCGTGTTTTTGCAAGTTAAGTAACTGAAGAGGGAAACCTTCTTGTAATTGTGGTTGAACTGAAGACTCTTGCTGATCTAGACACGGGTTTTGTTCACGACGAAGCTGCATTGGTCCTTGCAAGTCTACACAAAAAGGTGTGAAACTAAACCCGTGTAAAAGTTACCCTCTAAACTTCATAACTGTATTTCTTCCTTCATAACACAGCTTTGAAGTGCAATTCATAGAGACCAGACGAACCAAACCCAGCTCTGGACTTTAACCGACACAAAAAGGAGTTCACTGTAGCTATGACAAGAAACATATTTAAAGAACTTGATCCGTGTGGATTTTATAATTTAAAGAATATCACGCTCTTAGATTGCCTATAAAATTAGAGGATCTGGGAAGATTTAACCAGCAAACAACAACCAAAATTGCATGCAAGTAATGAATTCAACTCAGAACCCAACAATTAATTCGATTGGATGGCACCCAAAAACCCATTTCAGAATTTACCGGGAAAAGCGAATGGTAAATTAACAGAAACAGTTCGATAATAGTATAAAGGAACTTATCTGGAACTAGATCAAGTACCCATTTCACCATTAGGCAGTCCCTCTCTCTAGAGGAGCTGCGCTGAGAAGAGTACATAGTAGTTAAGGCATTTCGGAAATCAGAACTACGGCAAACGAACTCCGATAACTTCGAGTGCCCGAAAAATATGGGCCTTCTCCCTTTCTCATAACGCAGAGCTGATGCCGTCTCTCATTCGGTGTGTAGCCCCTACCTGTTGACGCGCACCGGCACTGCTTTCCATGATCTAGTGGTAAAGCTCGTGGGGTGCGACAACTGGGGATGTTGTGTCGAGCTCAAAAGTTGACTTTTTGTCATTTCATTCACGGTTTACTAATGTTACGTCAATCTATTGTACTACCAGTCAGTTAACAGGCTATTCCTCCGTAAAGGAACAGGAAGATTATGGAATCGTTTTAGAATAATAAAATAAAATGATTTTAGATAAATTAAATAAAATATTATTTTTTAATATTATTATTATTTATTTTTAAAAAAATTAAATTATTTACTATATTTTAGCATTCAATTGCAATAACTAATGAGATTGAGTTCAATTTTATTGTTACGTAATTGTGCTTATTTGCGAGATAAGCCAAATAAGTCAAGATATTTCAAGTTTTAACAAAAGAATCCGTTCAATTAAATGAAAATTTAATTTGACAGGATGCATACCCCTCAATCTTGCATCCCTCAATCTCATTCCACCATGCCTTCCAGATTTCCATCGTGGGAAGGATCCTCCCATAACTCTGTAATTATTGTTATTAGCTTAATATTTTATGTTTTGTGCAGGTTTTATCCAAATAAAAAATAAATAAAAAAATTGCATGTTGATAGTAATACATTAAGACCTGTGAGCCAACTGCATCTACCCTGGTTTACGGACCATGGGGCTTTAAAGTGGGGGTTCGAATATCCCATGGATCCTAACACACAGAAAAACCAGGTAGTCTTACATTATGTACAACATCAGTTTGAAATCACAGTTTTCTAACAAACAGATTTAATTCAGACGTATTACGTTTACACCAGTTATAAAATTAAGGCAGTAAGCTGCAACAAAGTGGAAGTTGAAGTTGCTTCACACATTGTTTTTCTCAACTTCGATTTGCATTCAACACACTTGCGAATTGCGGAGGTAAGGAGCCCTTGTAAGCATCCGATATAGTAACAGCAGCTTCAGCCAGATTGCTCTTCATTTCTGAAATTTTGGACTCCACATATTCTTTGTATTTTGAGACTGAATCAACCAATCTAAATAGTTCATAAGCATGCATCTGAATGTCTTCTTCACTTTGTCTGATTCCGTCTTGCAACCTCAGCTCGGAGGTCTGCAAATGAATATGGAAGTTTAGTTAATTAGGACACATCCAGAGCTCTAAGCCTGTACTCTTCTCCTTGATCAAAACTGGTTTTAGAGGCGTTTGAACTAATAATATCAAAAAATAAAACTACCTGCTTACGATAAAAATATCTGCCTTACGAAAACAAAAACTTCTTCCTCACAAATTTTCTTTGCTCAGATTTTTCAAATTCATGCTAAGTAATTTATCGAGAAGCTAGCTTTTTGGCTAGGCAAGAAAGAAGGCAATACCTTCAGAATCTCTGCCGCTTCTCTTTCCACAACATCTAGGTTATGAGTCTCGCTTTGAACTTCTTCCATCATCTTCTTAGCTTCTGCTGCGCATCTATAAGTGTAGTCCTCTATTTCTTTATTCAGCAGGTTCAGTTGAGCTTCCAACTAAAAGTCAAATTATTGAAGTAAAAAAATAAGAAAATCAAAATATAGATATTTAGAATATAATTCATTTCCAGTTCCTCTATGAAGCTTGAGCAAAGAGTATGAAGTTCAAGAAGGAGAGGAAGAAAATAAAATGAAAATGAAAAGGAGGGTGATTATGACTAGAAAGGCAATGCTGAGGTTTTGTTGCGCATAAAGGAATCCCAGGGAGGTATTTTCCCGAGGTAGACACCACCTTGAAAAAGGAGTTCTTTTAATTTTAAACAGCCCAAAAAAGACAACCTTGACCTTTGTGAAAAGCTTCATTCCCATTATTATTTCCCTTCATTTGACGGGTAATCATGTAAAAATAATATTTTCACTGGTTTCATAACATGGTTACTAATTCTAAATTAAGTTATTTATTTGACTTATTATTGGCAGAACTTCAAAGATCAAATTTCCAGGTATGGGGGGCTACTCAGGAGACTACTTCTAAGGCTCTTTTATGATCACTTGGTAAGAAGTAAAGTAAATTATTTCAAAGTATAAACTCATCAGTATCATAGAGCAAAGACCAAGACCGCACTTACTTCATCAATGCGGGACTGAAGTGCCACTATATGGCTTCTTTTTCCTTCAATCTTAGCCGCATTTTCCTTTGAATGCTGCTGAAGGAAAATCAATTCTTCCAATTTTGCCATAGAACTCGTCTGTATGTCATCAGCATGGGAATCAAGTGCAGGCTTTAATTTTGATTTGTAATCAATGCCCATTATTTCAGAAGGTGTAGACCCTTTGGCATTCAAGACATACTGAAAATCATTACTAAGCTTTAACCTAAAACCACCCCAAAAAGAGCAGTTATAATCACACCACCATACCTAGTGGGAGTTTGCAGAAGGTAGCAATAAAATTAATAACAAGAAGAGAAAGAAATGATAACTGCACTAACAAACTCTCTCAGGTGTTTAGAGCTCCACATTATAAATATCCAGTGATTAGCTTAATCGGGATAATTATGAAATGCACAATTTGAGCAGTAGTTCATGATTCTACCAAATATCTAGAGCTCAAATAGCACCTCTTCAACCATGCATGGTGTAAAGAGTGAGATAGAGTATTCATAACCGAGCGAATGGGGTGTGTACAATATATATAAAAACATTTAAAACAAATGATGTGAGCCGATGGCAATCCACTGCTTTCAATGTAAAGAAACAGTTAAAGTATCTGCTAAAGCTTGGGGGTAATTAATCAAAATTAGGCAGAAATAATCACAAAGATCTATATTGATGAACTGTATAAGAAAGATTGGAGCATTTGACAGAAATTCCATATTTCATTTGATATGCTACAAATGCCATAGCACTAACCCTGGCTAAGAGGTCAATGTTTCTAAACCAACCGAATCCCGTGGAACCTGAATATTATTCTGGCTAACACCAGTACAAAAATTAGTTATTCACTTGATGGCAAAAGAAGCCTAAATGTTTGAAATACTAGCCGTATACATCCTCCCTATAGGAAGCCCAGCTTGCGTAGCTTGTACAGATGATTTATTAGACAACAATCATGGCATGAACTAAACATTGTACATTAGATCCTGATTAGTTAAGGTACGATAAAACAACCAAAAAACCAGAACTAATAGCATTGAGTTGATTCTAAATGATAAGCAGTATAATCAATTTAATTGCATATGAACGTGCTCTTGCGCACACGCATAGAAAGTTTCAATCGATATACAGATAAAAAGTGAGGGCATAAATAACCTCCTCATAGCCTGGTTGCATTCAATGGCAAGCGCCTCGAGCTCCTTAAACTTGTGGCCGAGCGTGGCATCAAGATCCCAGGACTTCTCGTCCCACGTGTTCCGGGCCAGCTCCGCCTCACCAACATCCCTCTCCAGGGCCTGCAACTCCCTCCTCATCCTCTCCACGTCCCTTGCATTCATCGTCTGCGCCTCTACCCTCCTCTTCAACTCCTCATTCTCTTCGCAAATCCTCTTCCTCTCCTCCACCTTAGCCTCCAATTCCCGCTCTTTCTCCTCCAACACCTTCTCCATCGCTGCCATCCTATCTGAGAACTCCGAGATTATGGTGTGGAACTTGTTCACGTCTTCCTCCAAGAGCCCCTTCTCCTTCTCAAGCACCTCCTTCTGAGAAGGCCCTAACCGCAACGCCTCCGCCTTTGCCTCCAACTCCCCCACATTGGAGCCCAAAACCCCAACATTCTCCCTCAAATCCTCCTTCTTCCTCTCCAATTTCTCCACAAAAATACCGTCCAACGCGTCCACTGCATCGTCATCGCCGCGTATGTAATGCAAGTAACTCTCAAGGACGTACGACTTCATCTCATCGTTTTCTCTGTCGGGCGATGAAGGCGAGAAAGTAGAGAGATGATCGTTGAAGAGGGCAATCTGGACGAGCCAGTGGATCAAGGCGAGAAAAGCGGGCCACTGGTGCGGAGTACCAGGGGACTTGAGGATGGATTTATTGAATTTGAATGGATAATTGAGGGATTTGAGAAAAAAGGGGAGGTCTTCGTCGAGTTTAGAGGAGGGGAAGTCGAGGCGAGAGAGAAGGAAATGAAGGGTGTTGGTGATTTCTTTGGCGGAGGGCAAGGGGGTTCTAAGGGGTGCGGCGGAATGAGAGGAGAGGTAGGAGTTGATAGTAGAGATGGCAGATTGTTGGATGGAGCGCTCCTTGTAGAGCTCGAAGGTGGCCACGCGGCCAATGCCGACGGAGGAAGAGGGACGGCTGCTGGCGAAACTGGCATCGGAATCTCGTCCAAATTGGCGGAGATGTTCCAGTGGTGTCGGTGTAGGCGCCGGGTTGAAGGACTCCTTCGGACGGCGCCGGCGGCCGCCTGTGCCTCTCATCATAATTTCTCTCTTTTCCGATAAGGGGGTTGGACTTAGGTTAGGTCTCCCTCTCTCACACTAGAACCTGCGCGGGACATCAATTTTGAGATATAATTTTCCCGCTTATTATTGAAGAGTTTGATTGGGCTTTAATTACGTGTGAGGCCCATTACTATGACAATGAGACTGGCACTTTCCAAATATATTCACAATTTTTTTTTTTTAAGAGATAGATTCTTAAGTGAAATATAATAATTAATTTTTAATCGTTTAATGTTATATTATGAAATGATGATAAAAATTTAAATGATGAATAACATTACTCTAAAACAAATAGACAAGCCGGGGATATATTGGTTCTTTAGGATTTTTTTTTTTTTTTTTATAGTTATTAGCTAAATGAAAAATGTTAGTGGAGCAGTCTCATGAGCGGAGAAAAATCATAAATTCGCATTTGAAAAATGTTAAATGTACTTAAAAAAGATTTACAAAAAATTTACCACTCCACTTGTTATTTATTGACATGCTGCAAATTATGAAATTTAAAATTCAAAAAAAAAAACTAACAAAATAAATATTATAAGTAAAATTATAAGCACTACTCAAATACATATATTTCTTTTTTCTATTTTTATGAGCAAGAAAAGACTAAAATTGTTCTCTAGAAAACCCCAACACAAACTGACCTGAAAATTGATTTGTGCATACAAAAATAGATCCAGATGAAATGAAAATATCGGCATGGAGAAAAAAAGATGATAAAAATAACCCGTCTCTTACTCAAGTAAGGCACCTCAGTTCATTGCGAAAAGAAGAAAAATGATGGACCAAAGCAAACAAGACAGCTACCAGCTAAGGTTCCAAGCCTAGTCAACCACTGCCAATAGTATGTTGGCTTCTTAGACTTACTGAGACAGTTTATAGCTTACAACCCCAAACATCCAATACACTAATATCTCTTCTCTACCAATAAAACTAGAGCTTCTAAAATCAACTAAGCTTAACTGACATGTGATAGTCTAAAGTGAAGAAGACTCTTGATTCTTGATTCGCCACCAATCTCTTCCTCGCAAACTCAGAAGCATTTTCGGTGGACAATAGCCGGACCAGATTCATCATATTCACCCTTGGATATCCACATCTGAAACATATGAATAGAATTAAATCAACAAAAACAATCAAGCACGTCCACAAACACACATTCCAGTCCACCCACCAGAAAATCAAATGGAGAATCGTCCATAAGAAATGAAGAATCAGAAAGCCTTCAACAGTTATTTTCGAAGAGCAAAAAAGTGAGAGCATAGTAATTACCTGTTGGAATGTACTAAGAGATGCCAGGATCGATCCTCCAATCCAGACACTGTACTTTCTCTCAGGAGGTGCAACCACCTTGATTTTCATGCTGCTGGGAGCAAGAGCTGAAATTTCCTTGCTCATCCGATCAGCAATGCCAGCAAACATAGTTGACCCACCACTAAGCACGATATTTCCATATAGGTCTTTCCTGATATCAACATCGCACTTCATAATGGAGTTGAAAGTAGTCTCATGGATTCCGGGAGCTTCCATACCAATGAGAGATGGCTGGAAGAGTACTTCTGGGCAACGGAACCTCTCAGCTCCAATTGTAATAACCTGTCCATCGGGTAACTCATAGCTCTTCTCAATTGCAGAGCTGCTCTTTGCAGTCTCCAACTCTTGCTCAAAATCCACAGCAACATAAGCAAGTTTCTCCTTTATGTCACGTACAATTTCACGTTCAGCAGTGGTGGTGAAAGAGTACCCTCTCTCAGTGAGGATTTTCATCAAGGCATCAGTTAGATCGCGACCGGCAAGGTCCAACCGAAGAATTGCATGGGGGAGTGCATATCCTTCATATATGGGCACCGTGTGGCTCACACCATCACCAGAATCCAAGACAATACCTATCCAGTGAGTGTACAAACAAGTATGAATAGAGAATTGAAAAGAACAAAAAAAGTCACAAACTCTGTAAGAAAATAACTCTAGGTATCTCCCAAAACGGTAAATTAAGTCCAGACTAACAATGAAATCTAAAGTCAACACATATTATGCAACAATTCACCCCCTAGTTCTGTGTCAGAATCTCTGCATCGTTTCTAAAATTAATGTCTCATATGACATCAATATATTTCAATCTTTAAAAAATGTTTATCTTAATCTCCGCTCCCTTCTCTTATTCCAATCAAACATTTTTTTAGAGAAGAGGGACAGATTCCAATCAAACTTCATTCTGGCTTCCCAACTTTTTCAAGTTACTATCAATGCTAACCTGTTGTACGCCCACTGGCATAAAGGGACAGAACAGCCTGGATAGCAACATACATAGCAGGCACATTGAAAGTCTCAAACATGATCTGGGTCATCTTTTCCCTGTTGGCCTTAGGGTTGAGTGGTGCCTCGGTAAGAAGTACTGGGTGCTCTTCAGGGGAAACACGAAGCTCGTTGTAGAAAGTGTGATGCCAAATCTTCTCCATGTCATCCCAATTGCTGACTATGCCATGCTCTATAGGATACTTCAAGGTGAGGATACCTCTTTTAGACTGGGCTTCATCACCGACATAGGCATCTTTCTGGCCCATTCCAACCATGACACCAGTATGGCGAGGTCGCCCAACAATACTTGGGAACACTGCCCTTGGAGCATCATCACCAGCAAACCCAGCCTGCACACGTCAGGAGGCAGTATACAGATATTTGTGTTGTCAAAGCAAAAGTTTGCAATACAGTTAATGACACAATATTCAACCAAAAAACCCTTATTAGATTACATGTAGGGAAAACATAAAGAACTCATTAAACTACATAAGAATAATTCACTAACCTTGACCATTCCAGTTCCATTGTCACAGACGAGAGGTTGAATATCCTCCTCAGCCATCTCTTATAAACCTGCACGAGGAAAATGGCAAAATGTGGAATAAACTAAAACGAAAGGCCTGATTAATAGCAGTCCAAATTATATGAGCCTTGTTTTTTGCTTGGAACACTTTTTTATGTTATTTTTTGAAGCACCATTAAAGCTTCTGCCTCCACTTGGATCTCTAATAGAAATGAGGGAAGGAAGAGACTGAAAATGGTGAAGAATTGAAAGCATCTTTTAAGCATTTTGTTACCATTTTTTTAAAAGTAAATTAACAGCGAGCATTTTCATTACCCTCATATTTTCTAAAGTCCAGAGCTACCCCAAGCAATAGACTAGCAAATAAAATAAAAGCAAATTAATATCAACCAGTTTCCAACAGAACAGCTAGTATCGTAGAACAGTGGATAGAAGTCAACAACTTTAACAGTTAAATCTATGGCCTGTTTGGACAACGGTTTTGAAACATGTTACCTTCAATGAAATTAATTTTGAAATTGGAATTCGAAGCAGCCAGAAATTAGGGGGGAACTCATTCTAAACCATATCCATTTTTTAAACAATATATAAAAAGAAAAAAAATTTCGAACTCTCAAAACATTGCCTGTTCAGCAGTATTTTCAAAGAATAATCTAATAAAAGACACCACTTAATTGGTTTCCTGCACCAACACACAAAATTTACGAGTGATTAAAGAGAGAAACGCTATAATTCACTGGTTGGGAACTGTTTAGCTCAGCATCGCTATTCCTAAAACCGGTATCCTACGAGCTACCCAAAACAATGCCGCAAATTTTTTCCCTTTCATTTTGTGATTATTCATTCTTCCAAGTATCCACAAAATTTAAAGAGAACAAAACAAGCATTCACTGAGTACAAAATGGGAAAATAGATACCACACGAGGCACGAGCACAGACGAATAAACCCATATACACTTGCATATATCCAGAGAAAACCAAGCAAAACTTGTAATATAACAAATTTTGAAGAAATGATTCGAACTATTCAAAAACAAGAAGGATCTAGATCAGTCAGGAAACTACTGAGACGAAAAGCAATTTCCCTGGAATCTGATTTCAAATATACAAAGGTAACAGATATCTTTAGATCAAACAAAACAAAATCACTAAAGGCACGGATCTACACGAACCTCGTTTACAAAGGGAAGAGAGTATCAGAGTGTGGGAGAGAGAGAGAAACAGAGACTTTGGCAGGGAAGCTGGAAATGGAAGCTAAATGGGTGGAAGACAGATGGGTGAGCAAAATAAACCCAAATTCAGGACCTCGGGTCTGTTTGGGTTCTGGGAGGAAGTTAACCAATATAAAGAATACAAATGCGTGGAATCTCAAATACCATTCTCGGATGCCAAACGGAGAAATGTCGTAGTGACGTGTCAGTGAGAATGACTTCTTCGATTAGAGGACAATAAAAAGGATCTTGTCTGAGACGGGAAACGGAATCCGACAAAATCCTCAGCTGTCCGTCCAGGTCCAGGTTTGAATTTTTGGTCGTTTGGACGTTTGGTTTTTAATTACCTGTATATTTTCCACGTCAGTAGGGTGGCTATTTTGGGTAGGTGCGCGGTATGGTCATGCTGAGTACAGTGAGTAGTAGTTGACGAGGTGGACCATGACTTTCCGTGTTCTATAAATTAGAAGTGTAAGTTTCGATCGAAAAATGAAAAATTGATCTTAACCGGATCCGACCGGATCCGTTGGACTGATTTTTTTTATTTTTCAGTCTAGAACTGATTCTTTACTTGCATAAACCGGTTGGATTTAGTTCAATTCCAGTTCTGTCATTTTTTAGATTAGATAGGTTGAAGAAAAAATAAATAAAAAATAATATTATATATATAAATTTTATACAAAAATAATATTATACAAAATATTTTATATATATAAGTTTTATATATAATATATAAAAAGAAAGAAATTCACTCAAATATTATTAATAAATTTTGGTAAGTACATAAGACATTAATAATTATATTAATATAGACAATAGTTATTGTTATACTAAAATAGTAATACTAAATCATTATAACTAATACTAATATATAATTAATACTAATATAATACTTGGTTTTAGTAAAACATATTTTTTTTAGTAAAATAGATTTTTTTTAATAAAAGTATAAAATAGATTTTTTAAAAGTAATTTTTTTTTTTATAAATAGATTTTTAATGTCAAACTTATATTTTAAAAAAATCAAAAAATTGAACCGGACCGGAAATCAATAAAACTATAAGTACTGGTTTAAGAGGATAACCAATGCGTAATCGATTGTGAAAAATGCAAAACAGGTACATACTGATTCGATTCTAAATTTTGTCCAAAATCGAACCGGACTGTACCGGTTACACTCCTAATAATCACTACACTTATCAAAATTATCATTTCATTCTTAATTCAAAATACAATTTATGTAAATATTTTTATAGATAAAAATAGATAATGCAATATGATTTTAGAAAAATTATTTTTACAAATTTATGAACTTGAACCTCGTGCAGGTTTTTGAAAAAATTTAAGTAAAATTTGTACAGGCTAAACTAGTTATAAATAGCATTATTCATGATTTTAATGGTTGAATCTTAATTAAATGAACATGTTCTTTGGGCCTGACCATGTGTTACAAATTACAATGCCACTTTTATTTTTAACATTCACGCTCTACCAAATGTTATATATTTAACAAATAAAGAGAAATTATATTTATATTTTTTATTTAGAAGCTGTATGTTCAGACTCTTTATTAAAAGAGAAAAAATATCATTTTAAGAGGAATATTTTTATTATTTTTAAAAATTTTAAAAATAAAATTACCTAGACCTACATTACAGTCTCTATTTAAGGACTATACATAGCATTTCTCTTCTTTTAACTATTCACGCTCTACCAAATTTGGATTGGAAGGTAAAATATAAGTGGAAATATACGTAATATTAAATATTCATGGAAAATCTACGCTATCCAAAAATTGTAGTTAAACATCTATAAAATAAAAATTTTATATATAGTCATTTTTCAACATTTTGTTCCATCTTAATCGCCGTACTTAATCTTATCAACATTTTTGTGAAAATGAATAAAAAAAATTCAAAATCTTGATAATCAATTGCCACACTTGATGATTTGACATAATCTAAGCAGATATCATTTAAGTGGTTGGTAAAATAAATCACTTTATATGTATTTATAATTTTATGTATAATATTATACGCAGAGTAGTAGTTTTATTTGATCAGTTTATTTATTTATCTTTTAATTTAAGTCTTAAATTTTAAATTTTTATAATTTTAATAATTGATGCGTCAGCACGTATAAATTATGCACGTAAAATTGTAAATATAAATAGTATTTTTCTTGTTTGAAATTCACGTGGTTGATGAATGGCATTAAATACCTTTTTTCAATATTTTGAATCCATATTCCTCTTAATTTTAGAAAATGAGTTTTGCTATACAACTTTTACCACACTCCAAATTCTATATTTTTAATATTTTTAAAATATTTTAAAATATTTTTTTAAATTTATTCTTTTTAAACTATTTCAAATTTTTTATTGATAATTCATATAATAAATATTTGATAAAAAAAATTAAAAAAAAATAATGTGATGTGTAAAAATTATGTGAATAGTAAAAAATTGTTGAGATTTTTTATTAGAAAATATTTCAGACAGGAGTCGTAGAAAATCCCCATAGGACAAACGTCATGGTAATGGACAGCGAACGTGAGAAAATTAAATGGGTCAGGTTACTCAGTATTGGGCCTAAAAGAAGCCCAAAGATTATCTGTAAGTATGTCCTGGTAGCCACGGACCGTAGAATACGAGCCAGGCTTACACAAGCTAGAGCAGCCCAACTCAATTAAACCGTTTTGCTCTCGTCGTTGCCGACTTCCCCCTCTCCGTGTATGCCTCCGCAGACCAGGCCTTTGAGGTTAGACTTCTCGCTTTCTTTGGTTTATATTTGCTAGTCAGATCTGTTAATTTTCTGGATTTTCAAGAATCTTTTGTGCTTATTCGGTCTGCTAATCCATGTTTTAGGTTTCCTGGGTTCCGTTTGTTTTATATTCTGGCTAAACTCTTACGGATTTTAAAAAGAGGTTTTGAGAAACAAATAAAGAGAAATAGAAAAGATCGCCTTACAGAAATTCGTAGTTGTAAATTTCGAAATGATAAAAGAATGGACATTCGATTCTAAAAATTTCCGCAAATGTTTTCTTATTGATTCTATCGGTGGATTCTGTTCTTTTTCGTAAAATGCTCTGGTTGCCGTTGTCTGGGGAGTTGTTCATCATCTGTATTTTGTGCCCTTTAGAATATGTGCTGAGAGCTTAGTTTTCGTTAATGTTAATGTGGACAGCAGGTTGTATTGTCAACTGCTAGTGTTGGTTAACGACAACAAGGAGTTTTCCTTTTGTTTGCTTTTTTCCGATATCAATTCTATTTGCTTCACATTAATTTAATTTTATATCAATGTAGAGCCACTTGCTGATTTGTTTTTCGGCGCTTGAATTATCTATATTGAATAGTTTTGTTGATTCAAGAGATGCTGATTGTTGCCTTTGTCATCTGTAGTGTCCTCAGGTGATCCGGCCAGCTCCTCAGTTCACTGATTTGTTTGACTTGACTTATATTTCTATGTAAGTACCGCCTCAAGATATCTTAAACTCTTCTTCCCCAAGATTGATGTTGCAACTTGCATCACCCTTCGAACCTTTTAGCTCCACCTTGCCCTTCTTTTGGTCATATAATTTCCTTGCATCGCATGGATTATTATTATTTTACATGTGCATTTATCATTGAGGCTTCGCTTACAATCTTCTCATTCTAGCTTCACTCTAACTTGAATACGATTCTTCACAAATGGATTACTTGGATAAATGAAAGCATAAAGTAGTTAATTCAAATGTGTGAAGCATTATATTTCTTCGTCCTAACGACGTGTTTACTCTTGTATATTCCTGTGTACTCAGGCTTCACCTAGTTGTATATTCTCGTATAATAAAATTCTTGCTTGTAAAAGAAAAAGGTGTGAAGCAATAGATTAGTTTATTATTTCATCTATAATGAAAAAACCACAATTTTTACCAATAAAAAAAATGGAGTATGGGTGAGAGCAGATGAGTAAAGTTCACACAGCAAAGATCTAAAGGTAACTTATAAAAAAAGGGAATTGCCAAAATAACTTCTGAAGTTGGAGTATAAAGTACGAAATAGTCAATCATGGACATTCAAATTTTACTTGCGGAGATCATGCAAGAGTGGAAATCACAAATTGCTTTATCCAATGTCCTGTTCTTTCTAATTTATGCCTCGCCTCTTTTTATGTTATAGTTTGCTTATCCTTCTTTATTTTGTTTTATATTTATGTCTTTTCATATTCTAGGGCAGACGAGGAACCTGTTGATCCAAAGAAATATCTTGAAGAGTCTTGCAAGCCAAAGTGTGTGAAATCATTACTTGGATATCAGGTATTTTTGCAGAATTTTTAAAGTCAGGGCTTGCATTTGGGGAGTCAAGAAATAAATTTTCTGTTAGTAGTTTGTTTAAAAATTTCTGGCACACCATTGTATCAGAGTAGAATTTTGATCGTATAACTTATCATAAAAGCAAAGGGCACAAGGCACATACTTTTTAAATAACACAGGACATATTAGAAAAAATATTTAAACTGCTTTTCAACAGTAAAGATATCAAAATTATGTTCATTGGCTTTTCAAAGTGGAACGACGAGACCTTCCAGAATAGGGTTTGGACAAACAACTTGGGATGGAGGGAGTACATCTCATGAGAGGAACTTTTGTTGACGTGGGTGTTCAGATAGAAGTGGAAACTGGATAATATTGGATGTAATGGTAGTATAGGATAAGCACCGAAAGAAATTAAAGGAAATCAAGTAGGCAAGAATGTTTTTTTTTCTTGTTTCAGTATTTTCATAGGGATGAGCAAGCTGGTGTTAGTTGTCCAAATTTCATAAGAAAATTATGTATGGGCTGTGATAAAGATGACCTTGGGCTGTCCTGCTACATTTATGTCATGGATTTACCAACGGCTCCCTCATTGATCAACAAGCCTGTATTCCACGGAGTGACATCATTGTGAAAATAGTTCTCATCAAAATATTTGATATATTCTGGGGTGGAAAAGCCCACATGATAAATCACTTAAAGATTTGGGAAGGGAGGTGCGTTTCCATTGTAATCTTATACTTTGTTACAGGCATGTGTTAAGAGGATCCAAGGAGATGAAACTGGGCAGAAGCACTGCACTGGACAGTATTTTGATTACTGGTCTTGTATTGACAAATGTGTAAGTAGTATTCTTCAATCATAAGGAGACCGATTTCTTTTGCTATGATTTGCATCTTCTCTAAAATTTCTATTCTGCAACAACAGGTGGCACGAAAGCTATTCCAACTACTGAAGTAATGGCCAGAGGATTTTGTTCTACTTTCAAGTTGTAATAACTGCTTCTGAACATCTAATTTTGTTTGGTGAGCTAGGACTGCCTGTTTTGTTTTCTTACCCGGCACCGCACATATTTTGAATTATGGGGCCGTGAGTTCTGGTTAGTAAAATAGAATCCCAGGCGTTAGTTTTGTCCTATCAATTGTGTAGAAGGTTCAGATTTTTATGAGGTAATTGCAAGAAAAAAAAAAACTGGCATGAAGCTAAACATGAGTAAAATTTGATATTAGTCAAACCAATGATGTTTGGGCTCTTGGGTGGGCTGTATGCTCTAAAAATGTTTCTTTCTCAGTTGGTGCGTGATTATACATTTGGTGAGTAAGAAGTTAAAATTGTTCAGGGGAGTATGTGCCTGTGGGTGCTCCAAAAGGTACTGCAGACTCGGATCATTTTAGAAGATTCTGCTACAGGAGAAGAAGAACAAACTGCATGAGGGGCAAAAACATTGTTTAGGCCTTTGAAAGTGCATAGTAATGGGTTATTTTTTTCCATTACGAAGGCTGATGGTTAGGGTTGTTTTTAAGGTATTTAGTTATATTCCTTACTTTGGACACCTTCACAACATTGATGGGTACTTTGAAGGGAGAACTTGCATTTACTCACCTGGACCTATTGCCACGGGCCTTGAATAAAACAATTGGAGGGAGGAAGGAAGGAAGTGGGGGAGTGCAATTCTGCTACAGGTACCCGCCGTTGGGTACCTGTTGCGGAATCGGCTGATGTGGTTAATGTCACGTCACTTTTATATTATTATTAAAAAAAGAGAGAGAGAGAGAAAAAAAGAAAGACTCGATTTTTTTAGAAACCCATAATGCCAAACTCATCCATATTTTGCATCTCAGAACTTGTCTTCATCGTCTTCATTCCTTGGCCAAATGCCCAGATAGCTCATGCATTTTAGTTCTGTTGCTGCAACAAAATATAAAAATCCATAAGGATCTAAACAAAATTTTAGTTTAATAAAAGATATTCTCATTGAAAAATTTTAGGTAACATACCAAAAGAAAAAAATCTATTTTTACAAATAAAAAAACAATTCTCTTTTCATTCTCTTCCACTTTCTCGGCAGCCAAATAGGACATCAAAACCAAAACTATCACAACTAGAGCCTCAAGATTAAAAGACTAGCCATAACTCAATGAATTAATTTTCTTACAGAAAGAAAAGAAAAAAATCTTTGTACAGATTAGGGGCTTCTAAAATTCATCAAATCCAACAAAAACCATATGCAGATGCTAGCTACGTGTACAGATTGAATAACCAAAACTGCAATATATATTATATAACAGATCGAATAAGCAAAAACATATTTTACCAAAAAAATCGAGGAAAGACATCGTTGTCACATAATTTTGAGATTCAAATAAAAAAACAGTCTGATAAAGAACAAAAGCAGGAGAGAGAGAGAGAGAGAGAGAGAGAGAGAGATCTGTTGATCTGTGAAAAGCGAAATTCGAAGAGGAACAACAACGATAAAAATGATTTCTTTACAAAAACAACACAACTGTATAAAATTGAAGCTACAGTTGAACTTCTCCTCCAAGCTTCGCTTTGGCCTCTGGGTTTCCTTCAAACATCAAAGTCGAAGTCGAAGGAGCTCACTGTCTCTATCTTGAGGGGGTGGGGACAAAAAGAAATATTAGGAACCTTGGGACGACAGGAACTAGGAAAATCAAGGATTCAAGAAATTTCCAAGAAAACAAAGACAAGAGGGAGAACTTTCCAAGTGAAAAAGTAGTGGTTTTACCCAACACGACACGTAGAGGGGGTGAATAGGTGTAGTTCGATTTTTCTAATTTAATTAAAAATATTGACAAGGAAGCAATCAATTAATGAAACAATTACACAAATAATCAAAACAGAGATTTTGTTACGAAGTGAAACTCATTTGAAGAATATCTTCAAAATCTAAAACCACTCCGAGTGTAAGACACCACTTCAAATCCACTGTACAAACTTTAATTGTTACAACCAATTTAGAGAAACTCACAAAATATTTGAAGCTCCTAAATTTGGCTTGTAACACCACGAGTGACACACTCGATCTTTACAAGTATGTAGTGTCGAGCCATGTCAAGCCAACTTCCTGCACACTTCTTGTATGTATTATGCTTGAGCCAGTTGAACTCACTTGACCCCATTTTCATTAAGACACATTTCAACACTTATTACAACATAATTTTACAAAAATTTTCATAAGAATATGCTAACACACTTATTTTTACATTAAGACCAAGCTTCCATCACGTGCAAAGAAAAGAGAATAGAGCATGAAGAGAGAAGGGAATACGAGGGAAAGAGAGAAGGTGCAAATGCACCGTTTAACTAATGCGGACGTGGAAGCCCGGGTATGCGGCAGGTATCCGTCCCGGGTGAAAGTAGAGTTTTTGGGGGGAGTATTAATCCACCAAAACGCATGGAATTAATCTAAGTTCATTCATTTTGAACCATAACCAAAAATACTGTACGAAATCGCTTCCCTCGTTTGAAAGTTAATTTTCTGGGGTATTAATTATTGTCTTATAAATGTACCAGCTCTACCGGTATAACCTCCCAAAGCACTCCCATTGTTAAACTTTAAGCTAATCCTCAAAGGAAAAAGCCCTGCCACCGCAGATCATGTGGGCGTGGACGCTCCGGCTGCCTGTGTTTGGTGATTTCCCCGTTGCAACCTCTGGCTAGCTCTTCGCGAAGTAAGTCATCCCA
>QEOT01007805.1:3657-16755 GCA_003123785.1 Pterocarya stenoptera | reverse complement strand
TATATATATATATATAACGTAATATTCTTTAAACGGCATAAGATCAAATTAAGTACTGAGACGATTGACAAACTTGAGAGAGGTAAAAATAAAAATAATTTACAAGAAAAGAAAAGATCATCATGCACGTATATACGTACGTACTCGTATTAGGTGAATGAGATTTTTTAATGGAATATGCTGTATTGACGTGTACACGTTCTTTAAAGTGAAGGAGGATCATGAATTAAATTAGTGATAATCTATTATGGAATATTAATATTAGATATAGTTTTAGAGTATATAAATCTTACACAGGACTCATAAGAATATTGCAGGATTAAATCATTTTTCTTTACTATCATAATATATATCTCCGTACTATTATTGTTAAGTTCCTCTATTATTTTTTTTCATATTAATTAATTATTACTCTAATATCAACACATGTTTATTACTTACATAAAATAAAAACTAAACAATTAACTAATCACGTGATACATAAATACATCTACGTATTGTAATAATGATACAAATACATGAATATATCACAATTATTATTCACATGTCAAGTATTATAACATGAACGATGTAATCTTGCAACTATACTTCACATAATATATATAGCTAATTAATTAATGGAATTTCTAATTTGATCATTCAAATTTTCTATTAATTTCTGGTGGACATGGTGTTCATGATTACTCGAATATCGTTGCGTCTGTGTGCATTTTTATATAATATTTAACGTTGGAATCATCTCTCTGCATGATTAGGGTGAATTAAGTTCTAGTAGCCTTACAGATCAGAAAGTACGTACTGATCAATATCTATTAATTAAAAATAACAAATACAGAATCAACTACGCAATCAATTCCTTCCGCTTCCTCCCTAGCTCTCAGATCGAGAAAAGAGATCAGGGGAAAAAAAAATGGAAACACATGACTTCTGATTAATTTCTTTCCCACCTTTGTATATATACGTGGGAGACTGGAGTGGAGCTGATGCAGCTAGCTAGCCAACGTAGCTTTTCGGGTGTGAACGCATTAGATTCCAAGAACTCGACATCAGTTTCATGTCAGCCCGTCCCAAGTAGCTAGCATCCACCACCACATGATGATCCACTTTCCTACGATTCCTTTTTATGTTGTTTTCCATCTCTTTTTCAGAGCCCATGACCTCTAGCTAGCTACCATTTCTTCACCTATAAATAGCAAACCCTGGGGGCGTGTGCCCTCCGCACTCTCCATATCTATCTCGACCCCTTTTTCTGATTCCAGCGCTAGTACTTGTTCATTTATAATTACTAGCTTTCTTTCCTTTCATTTCTTCCATGGCGATCAATCAAGTTCCCAACCAAGCTTCCGTTAAGAAAGCAAATAATATTCCTTTCGACGTCGAGGCCGTACATATTCATGAACCAGAAGAAGAACAGGAAATCATGGTATTTGATTATGCGAAAAGATCACAGTGGCTAAGAGCTGCCGTCTTGGGCGCCAATGATGGGTTGCTCTCCACGGCATCCCTAATGATGGGAGTTGGAGCCGTCAAGAAGGATGTCAAGACTATGATCCTCACGGGTATCGCCGGCTTGGTTGCCGGAGCTTGTAGCATGGCCATCGGAGAGCTCGTGTCCGTCTACTCACAATACGACATCGAAATGGCTCAAATGAAGAGAGATGGTCGGACTCGAAACATGGGAGCCGCGGAGCTAGACGCAGAGAAGGAGAAATTGCCAAACCCGTGGCAGGCAGCTGGGGCGTCTGCAGTTTCTTTTGCGGTGGGGGCGTTGGTGCCGCTACTGGGGGCGGCCTTTCTGAAGGATTATGCAGTGAGGGTTGGGGTGGTAGTAGTGGTCGTGAGCTTTGCCCTGCTAGGGTTTGGAGGGTTGAGTGCACTGCTAGGGAAGGCTCTTGTGGTGAAGTCGTCTTTGAGGGTTTTGATTGGGGGATGGATGGCCATGGGAGTTACTTTTGGCTTAACCAAGCTTGTTGGTTCTGCTGGACTGTAGTAATCAATCATATCATCAGCCAGGAGCTGAGCGCATTTTGCTGTGTTTTTTCTTTTTTCTTTGTGGGTTTCTTCATCTCTGTCCTAGCTAGCTGCTAGGTCTTAATTCAGGTCTTCTTTTACGCAAGTACCTGCTATTATTGATGGTAGAAACTAGAAAGAGATAAACGAACAGATAAATCTTTGATCTGCAAATCGAGATGATCTCCTTCTCATGATCATTTTTATCGTTTGAACTTCGAATATGAATTATTCTAGGTACTAATTAGTACCTTAATTAATCCTAGTTTGATATGTCTCTCTAGCTAACATGAGATGTTGATCGATGATACGATCGATAATAATATATATGAATATGCCCCTATTTTTTATTGCCTTATAATTGGATTTCTACGGCCATATATATAGTGGCCCAGACTATCTAAAGTCAGACAGACGTTGTCTTCTCATTCTCAGAATCCCATGCCAGTCGTAGTGGCTGAAAAGCAAGGCTACGGTCTCCAAATTAATGAAGATAGTTTTGTAAAAGAATCATTAATGGACAAACTGAAACAACATGAATGACCCATGTATGGAATTACTTGCTTAAAGTAACGATTCCTTCCAGTACTTAATTAATTGATTTATGAAGTACTAATTCTTTACCCAATGTTATGTATATATAGCAGAAAATGATGTAAATTGAATTCCATATATGCATGCATGTGACCATATGCTCATGTACATGATGCGCACACACATACATGTGTATATTATATATACGAGACTGCATGCACGCACGTACGTACGTAGTTCCAAACCTAAGATCTAGTTGTAGATTTAATCGAATTTGTTCGGGAACAAATTAAGCTGTTTTAATTAGATTCTTAATTCCCTGGCCTGAATATTATATCTTTAATAAATGTTCTGTACAAGAACAATCTAGCCGGCCGGAGCTTATTGATCACCATGTCAAATTGGAGTACCACAGAGAGAGAGAGAGAGAGAGAGAGAGAGAGAGAGAGAGATGGCGTCAAGCATTAATTGCATGGATCCGCCTTCAAAAACCAAGAATTTTCGTAGGCTATCATTTTACTACATATATATAAGGTGGTTTCCCATGCATATTCTCGATCGTTCGTGTGGCTAGCGAACATTAATTTGTTCGGTATATTTAATATTTGGGCTCTTCAAAAACTAAAAGATACGACGCATGCATGCACGACGTACGTACGTCTCTTTAGATTGGGGCTGTTGATCAATTAATGGTGGCGTGAATATATTTCTTCACATTATATATTATAATAAGTCTTATATATAATATATATTGTATAAAAAAACAAATCTTATATATATATATAGAAAGAGCAATGCTACGTGCAGTCTCATTGGGGACTATAAATACAAGCCTAATCAATTTTGTCTTTAAATTTTTTTAAAATAACAAAAATATTCTTAACAAAATTATACTTTTTTCTATTTAATGAAGGATTTGCACATGCAGTCCCCATTTGCAGTCCTGAGTGGGAGACTGTGCATGTGCAGTTCCATTAATGAATGATGATAAAAGGAAAAAGATCATCATTTTAAAAATGATATTATTGTAATTTTAAATTTTTTTAAACATAAGTACTATATAAGCTTGCATGAGTAGTCTTCATTTAGGGACTGTATGTAGACTAATTCATATATATATATAAAATTGTATTCATCGTCTCCACACATACCCTATATCATACTTTTTTTTTTCACTTATAAAATGTGCGGTATATAGATGATGAGTAGAGAAGAATTCAATTACTTTAAAAAAAATTAAACAAAGCTCATATATATGATTTGTGGGGATGATCGATAACAAAACTCATATATATTTATATATATATATATATATTACTTGTAGAGAAAAAAGAGTTGTCCAAAATTAAGAGAACCTAAAAGGGAATATAGAAAAGAAAAATGGGTGGGAGTTGCATGTATGTTTCTTTAACGTCTACTTTTCGTTTGGGGTGTTATCGGAACTTGGAAGCAAGGATCTGTCGGACCCACATGATGATGGAAATATAGAAACTTCTTGTTCAAGGCAAAATCCCAAAGTGGGTATTGATTCTTATGCGTTTTCTTTTCTTTTCTTTTTTTTATCCCGCGGGAGATATTTGCCATTTTTTATTTATTTTTTATTTACTACCTAGATACCATGATTTAAAAATTTAAGGGAATGGCAATGAGATAATATTAGTCCTAAAAGATCATAAATTGATGTGGCTAAATATAATAATTAAGATATAATCACTACAACAGAAGTGATTTTTTGAGACAACTTTTCATTCAAAAAAATTTATAGTATAGTATAGTTTAGTATATATATATATATTATAGTATATATAGTATATTATATATATAATATATACTATAATATATTTTATGAGTATATATTATAAATACTATATTAATACTAGTATAGTTTAATACTATAATATATATACTATCATAGTATAATATTAATATATACACTATAATATATCATAAAATTAACATATATATAAGCATAATTATATAGTGGTGAAATCATATATATATAACAAGCTAAAATTAACATATACCATCATAGTATATATACAAGCATATACTATATATCATATAGTGATATATAGATATAGTATGTATATATATAGTGATATATACTATATCGTGATACATATATATACTATATATGATATATGTCAGTGATACATAGTGATATTATACATGGATATCATATACATAGTGATTATATCTATATATATATATAGTATACATCATATCACTATATATGATGATATAGTCATTTGATATAAAAGTATATATATAGTGATGATATCGTGTATATATATAACAAGTTATAGTATTATATATAACAAGTATATAACAAGTTATATAGTGTATGCAGGTACTATATACAAGCATATACTATATATCATATAGTGATATTTACTATATACTATAAATATATAATATATACTATATAGTATTAGTATACTATAATATGGTATACTATTATATACTATAATATATAATATCTAGTATATTATAGTATTATATACGATAATATATAATATAGAGTATTATATACTATGATATTTAATTATATACTGTAATATATTGTATATGTATATACTATATGCTATATATAAGTAGTATATAGACATCGTTCCAAAGTTAAGTATTGGCGTTCGAACAATAAATCCTATAGAATAACGTTTGAACATTTAATTTTAATGTTCAAACAATATCGTTAGAACGTAAAAAAAAAAAACGTCCGAACGGTATAACACTATAAATGATGTCTGGCTTCCTCGATCGATCACATTCTCTCTCTCTCCGCTGTCGAATGCTCCTCAAGCCTTTCCACCACCATGTCACTGCTATTGTCAAATACTACTTATAGTTAAGAGGTACACGACTTGGGAATGTTTAATGGGTTGATTTTGTATTATTTTCAATGCTTTTTGATAGAAAATAAAAAAAAAATTCAATAGTTTTCATCGATGGACACCGTAGGTGGCCAGAAAACACAAGATTGGGATGCCTCTATGCATATCCCAACCTTGTATATGTATTATTTGTGGAAGAAATGAAAGTAATCGGTAGGATTCCTATTGTTTCAATGGCCATCGAGTTGACTTAGTCATTGTTGAGCAGAAATCGTTCGAACTATAGTTAATTCGTTAAAATGTTATGGACTCAAGTCCCAAACGGTTGAGAAACCCTTTTGAACATCTGTTAATATGGCGTTCGAACACAAATGTTAGACGTTCGAATGGTTTAGTCCTCTCAATAGTGTTTGAACAATTATGTAACCATTTGAAATACTGTTACAACATTCAAGCGCCTAATTATTTGATCGAACAATATAACACAAAGCAGTTTTAAATTATATTAATCAACATATATTTTTGTGAAGGTTTATATATCATATCTTATAACTAATTTTCTTAATTTAATTTTTTAAATTTCAGGTTGACAATGTCTTATAGGGGACGGAAGCGTGGCAGACAAAGACAACCCTCCAACAAATCATATCGAGAGAGGACTATTTTGTTGGAACGTCGAGTAAAGATCTCTGACTTTCAGGATCTTCTCTGGGAGGGTCAATCCTTGATAGTCATCTTCGTTGAGCGTGGTTGGACACCAATCCTCAACCAAAAGGACGAAGCATGAGACCTCGTTTCCTATATCCATATCGTCTTTGAGTTTTATAGAGAGCGTAGTGGTTCCAGCCGAGATGACGATGAGGCATACATGATCTCCATTTGAGGAGCTTCAATTACATTTTCAGCAGACATACTTGCTGATTTCATTGGTATTCCAAGATTACGCATTGTATATCTGAACGTGGTGTCTAGAGAGTCTACAGTTGTAGGGAGACAGTTGAGGACAAGGGCTTTAATATAAATGGACTTGATGGCCTCACTGATCATGAGGTGAAGCAGTTGGTTGTTGGTCTAAATGCTTCTCCCTATAATGGGACGAAGAGCATCAAAATACTGATATATCTGGTTTCTTGAAGATCATGAACTTAATCATCACTAACAACATTGATACTTGGCAGCACAAGGTAGAGTTGGCATGGATAGAGCAAAGTTTATGATACACGTCGCTTGTGGGGTATCTATCAACCTAGTGGGTTATATATTCACTAAAATTTGATCAGAGGCTTCCTACATTATGACGGATATATTGTTCTTTGGGATCCTAATCACACAATTTATACTATATATCGGGGTCTTGTCAGATATTGCTGAGGGTGTCCGAGAGCCGATTGGACCGATCAACTCCTCTACCCTGTCACGAAGCATAGGACATTCGAGATTTCATCTTCGTACTCATATTCTAGAAATGGTAGATACTCAGGGAGATGCACACCTGACAGATCATGGAGTATCGACTAGTGAGACATCCACACAAGCCGAGGCATCATGCACTGCTACTCGTGACGAGATTGCAGATATAGTGCGTGCAAAGATCCGTGCATAGACATCAAATGTGATTGATGCAGTGCGTATGGAGATCTGTAGTGTCATCTATGACTTATGTACATAAATTAATGCTAACATATCTGACTTACGTATATAGATTGATGCCATATCTGTTACTCAAGTTACGATCAGTACGCAATATACACAGCTAGAGATACGCCTAGCTACAGTCGAGAATGTGGTTAGAGAGTTGGGTCAACAGAGACACGGTCACACGCCCATCTCTATATCTTTATTTTGTATTTTTTTTTCTTTTTGTATAGACAATATTTTGTATTTTGTAAAATTAATTTAATTATGAATGATTTTTTTTTCTAAATGAATTATTGATTTTAATTATATATATTCTTTAATTGAATTTTTTTATAAAATTAATGTCACCGTTTGAATGAAATAAATACCTTTCGAACGATTATCTATTCCTGCCAGATATTTCTACAATAAATTGTCGTTTGAACTCATTATTTTACGTTTGAACATTAATTAACCTATTAGTTCGAACAGTACAGTAATGAGTTTGAACGGTCACTCAATTTCCCACTAAATTTAGTAAATTAACCTGTCAATTTCTCGTTTGATCATATATAATATCCGATTGAACATTGATTAACCTTAACGTTTGAACGTTATTATATATTATTCGAACGGAATAAGTTAATATCTCATTAAATTTTGTCACTTAACGCACCAAATTCTCATTCGACTATATATAATATCTGTTCGAACAAAAAATTGTCTATTTGAACGGTTAACGCCTTCCATCGCTTTTTATGAATGAAAATTAAATTTCGTTCATACAACTCATTTTTTAGGACGATTCTCATTTTGTCCTTAAAAAATTTGTCCCTAAATCTTATTTTTGTTGTAGTATGTTTATAGTAAAAAAAAAAAAAAAATTACAAATTAATATACTACATTAAGTCATAGCAGTTTGTGAACTTAATTTTATGAGATTTCTTTTTGAACAAAAAACTTACCTATCTTCAATACCTCAAATTAATCAAATTTGAAGGGCTACTTATCATTCTTTTAACCATACAATATCATAAATATGCTAAAGGTAATAATAATAAAAAGATGATAAATAAGCCTTTTTCTAATTAAACTGCTAGGAAAATCATTAGCAAAGACTTCGACAAGACGATAGTTAACCCTCCTTTCTTTAGTCGATAGATCAGTTTGGCTCTCACTCATACGATATCATAAGAAAATGCAAAATCTAATATAAAAATAAAATGCTTATTTCAATCCTATAAACCAAAATTACTATAAGATTCACAATCTTCAATCTATTTATTGAATGGTATCCCGGTTGAGAGCAATGACAATATGCAACTATTTTTACAACCATATTTTAAATTAAAGATATTTTTGTAAAACAATATTACTTTTATAAATTGTTTTACAAAAATGACCTTCATTTAAAACAGAGCTGTATAAAAAAATTGTTAAAAAAGAGTTGTGCATCAGATTAAAACCTCACTCAGAATAATCATCCAATTTTACTTCCTTTGAACACACATGATTGATAAGAACGACACAGGCGTATCTCAACAAGTTTAGTATAAAAGAATAAAATATGAGATAAACCTGCATACAGATTCACAGATCATCAATTACACAAGCATGATTTGATAATAAGTTTCTAATAGATCAAAATTTGCAAAATCGTCACCCCATACAAAAGGACCAACAATTCATTGGGAACAATGTGGTAAAACAATAGTAAGAAAATTTTACGAGCTAGAATCTAAAGTAAAACGTTCCCTTTTTAGAGGTTAATTCACAAAAAGGACTAGGGGTGAAGGCAAAAATATTCTTCAAAGGAAATCTAATTGCTAACCAACTCTCAAGGATAAAGAAGTGAAATGAATATCTCGAACTCATGCAGGAAACAAGACCGAAGGAATCATTAATTATAGCACATACCGGAAAAACAAGGTGAACAAAAATCTTCCATCCAAGAAGAGCATTGCAGAACATATGTCCATAAGAGGGAAAAAGGAACAAAAAACAAGGGCAGCCGTTGTTGCATTCATCAAGAACCTCAACAAGTTAAGCCTGCCCCCATTTTTCCAGAAAAATGGAATCAATCTCTCCAACAGTGCGCCAAGCAGAAGAGGAGTGTGGCTTATGTTGAATTAATTTGCAGATGGCTTGTTGCAGGCGAAAACACTTTTCATAATTTTTAAATTAAAACCACACATGTCCAATTAGCAACAAAGTAACCCAATTTGTATCCATAAAGAGCATATATAGCGAAGCATCCTGCCAAAAGGTTAAGGACATTAATATAGAGCAATGAATGAATCAAAAACCACCATGCACGTATAAGAAAAATATATTACCCGCTTGACTCCTGTTTTTAGTACCATACCGAAACAGGGTAGCCAAAATGGGAACTCTACTTCTAAAACCACTTCTACTCCCCAAGTGAAAAGAAGCAAACTCCCAATGACATACCCATGAATTGGTCCCCTCCAAACACCCATCCAACCAAAAAGCTTCTGATTCTGCAATTCCTATTGAGATATGGTCAACAAGGAGGATCGGGCAGCAATTACGTGGTATTTGGAATTCTATGCATGAAAGTCACAAGATATCCAGCAGCAATAATGGCATTCACAGACTACAAGACCAATTTCGAAAGTCCATGTCAAGCAAGCACAATATCCTGGACCAAAACATCGAATTGAGCATTTTTGGAACACAAAGCAGGTGAGTATTCATGCCATTTTTTGCACTTCAAACTACTGATATACTAGACAGATCCACCCAGACAATGTTCATAAGAATGCATCCAGCAAAGAAACTTGAACACTTTTGAGGACGGTAACGGAGGCACCTCTGCTCCAAACCTGCAATGGCATAATGACATAATTCAGGCACAGCCAAAAGTAACCACAAAGCACATGCAAAGTTCAGTTTATGTTTGCATACCACAATCATAACTCCTATCCAGAGCGAAAACCTCCACCTCCAGTGCTGCGTCGTTCATAAGGTCCACTGCGGTCACGATTGTACCGATCAGCTCCAGAACCTCCACGGCTACCAGAATCCCTGTTGCGCCCACCAAATCGATCACCATTCCGATCAGGACCATAACGGCCACCCCCACCGCCGCCACCACCACTGGATCTATCATCCCTGCCCCCATACCTGCTGCTCCCTCTAGCCCCTTCACTTGGACACTCCCTAGCAAAATGTCCAGGCTTCCCACACTTAAAGCATTCTCCGCCATTAGATCCACGTCCACCTCCATAGTCACGATCACGACCACGGTCACGGCTCCTGTCACCATCATGATCTCTACCTGAGCCTTGGTGAGGCTGAGCTTTATCAACAGTAATAGTCCGCCCATCTAAATCTATTCCATTCATCTCCTCAATAGCATCCTCCATTGCTTTCCTATCATCAAAAGTGACGAACCCAAATCCACGGGAACGCCCAGAGAACTTGTCAACAACCACCTACGTAAAGAAAACAACACCTTATCCATCAGAATCTCATTGATGACCATTAAACCTGCAATGTAATTCACATGAAAAAAATGCAACAGTTTAATGAGTGTCAGTTAAAACACGATAGATTTAATGATTTCAGACCATCAAAACATGTATTTGGTAAACACTGCAGATTTTCCTTCTGAATCAAGGGAAAAAAACTCATGGAAAATGATTCTATCCAAACTAAGTCATATTTCAGCTTAGGATCTCGCTTCATCAGGACTATAGCAGAAACAACTCCAGGGCGAAATACAAAACACAATAAGAAACTAGATTCAAATTGAAGCGTACATATAACCAATAGGAAGAGAGAAGGAAAATCTCATGCGTGCCAAAAGGATCCCAGAAAAAAAGCATGCAAATATAATAAAAGGATCGTTACCTTTGCTTCAAGAAGCTTTCCAAACTTTTCAAATGCATCTTTTAGAGCTCTGTCAGATGTTGACCATGAAAGGCCACCAATAAAGCAGCGGTACTCCAGCTCTTCCGACATATTTTAAGCTGCACCATTTTTATTCAATTTCAGATAAGTCCACTCAAATGTACAAAAACCCAATTCAAAGGAACACCGAAAACTATATGTATATATAAAGACAAATTGGCTCACAAAAAAAAAAAGACTAGCTCTCAAGCACAAGAAGCAATGATAAGTCATGAGCACCAGAAATTTATTTTGTATGAATAAAATGGCCGCACATCATTCGGCAAATGCAAAATTGCAAATATATCTACATCCGGCAAGGCATTCCACAGTAACAAAAATCAGCACAGCATTTAATGTATTTTTTTTTTATCAGTAAACATTTTATTGATAGAAATAGGCATAGTCCAAGTACACAGGACACATACAAGAGCAACACCTAGTCATGAGTATCTAGAGATACAAGCAAGTCATGGAGATTCAAGCCATTGAAATCTATTACAATTGACCAATGAAGTGCTTTTTATCAATGTATAATATTTTATTTCCTCGCCCTTACTCCATTTATTGCAATTATAAAGTATAATATTTGCAAATAGTGACATAGAACCCCTCGGGTTTGGCTCAAGTGGTAAAGGCCTTGGTCTTGGTGGTATGCTCCCTCCAAGTCTAAGGTTCAAATCTTATTCGGTGTAAACCATTTCTAAGGACCATTGGACTGGGGGAACTTTCCATTGAATTACCTAAGGTGCACTTGCGGGAAACTCCTTGCCGAGGGCCTGTGCACCCCTGAGATTAGTTGGGACTTTGTTCTCGGACACCCAATGCCAATAAAAAAAAAAAATTGTGACATAGTCCAGTGTAGTGGTTCCTTCAAAAGTAATGATAATTCAATGGATTGGCAAAGAAATTTCTTTAAAAAAATTGAGTTTTTGGGCTAGAAAAGCTTTGTCTTATGCAAGTAGATCGCAAATAGTGAATTCTATTTTGTTTGCCATCCAAACAAGTAAGGGTTTGAGCTTTAGAAGCCGTTGGTCTATGCACAATGATGTTCAACTTTTTCATGCCATTACAAAAGAAATAATTACCAATTAAATAAACTTTTTTTATAGGTAAATTACCAATTAAATCAACTGAGAGGAACAAATTCCTTGGTTAGGGGATTTTGGCCTAACAACCCAAACCAGATGGACATTTTTTTTATAGGTAAACTAGGATTAGACAGACTTGATACACATGCTTTTAAATTTGAATTCAAAAGCCAAAATTCAATTTTGCAAGCCTTAAGCCAAACCTAAGGGTTAGCTCAAGTGGCAAAGGCATTGGTCTTGGTGGCATGCTCCCTCTAGGTCTAAAGTTCAAATCCTCTTGGGTGCAAACAATTCAAGAGGACATCTTCCCCTCGAGAACAACCCGATGCCAATTAAAAAAAAAACATTAAACCCAGCTGAAGACGCAACCCCTCGAGTTTGTATAAGTATTAGCCATTAGGTAATCCCGAAGTACGGATGATGTGGCCCTCCCATCCAAAGACAACATACCATATCAGTAAAATTGCTTATGTAAGCACTAAATTTAATTGACATTACATCCTATGATATGGTGAGAGTACCACATGACCATATTCCAGGAGTGCCTAATAATTATTCAGTTCGGAAACTGCTTCAGTTACTGTGCATTCCAGCTGTCTTAAACTAATAACCATAATACCATATATCGCCCATCTCAGCCATCGATCTCAAGCAACTCATCACAACCGTTAGCCCAAACCTATATTGCAGTTTCCATTACCACTTTGGTAGGGTAAGATGTCACAAATAATTCATTATAAATTAAAAGAAGCGGGACGCATAGTCCCAATACAGCATAATTAGCTTGGTAGAAAACCAAAAGGCCTCAAAGCCGCAAAATCCCGAATTGTCTACAAAATCGCCAAGGAAAAAGAAAAATAAACAAGATACAGTTTGATCGGATTATAGATCATAAATCTAATTTAAGCCCTGACCTATATGCTTCTGTCTCGAAAATTTATAGCCTTTATCAAAGAAACCCAAATTATCCAATATCAGCCGAAGGGAAATTTTTTCTAATCTGAAACTTACAGGAGGAAAGAAAACACAAAAGAATATGGAAAAAATAGATAATTTAATGGAAAATCAATATTCCGAAGGCAGTAAGTACGAATCAA
>QEOT01007804.1:68123-80981 GCA_003123785.1 Pterocarya stenoptera | reverse complement strand
ATAATAATATATTACTCTTGAATATTTTAAAAAATATTATGTTTATTTTGATATCGATGGCTTTATTTGTTTTCATAATGAAGTATTAAAAGAAATATAGATATGAATAAGAGATAATACTCTATTTATAGAAAAATTAGATTCTCTTTCAAATTGTTATAGTATTTATAGATAGTATTAATCAAAACAATATTAATATTTGTTTTGCATTTTAGAAATTTTTAATAAAATTTTATTATTTAATATTTAAATATTATTATCATTTTTAAATTAAAACGTCATGTACTTAATGATAGCCTTAGGTCACAAAATATATTGAGCTGCCCCCGGTCCAAACATGCGTTTTGCAACACGTCAGGACCTGAGAAATTTGAAAATGGCTTTTATAAAATATGATTATTAGAAAATCATATAAAAGTTGAACAAGTCTTAAATTTAAATAATTCTTTCCAACGGTTCATTAATTTGGTCTTAGACAATGTAATTAATTTAAGAAATCCTTCATGAGTATTAATGTCTACAGTTTTGACTTTTGGGAGGTTTTGGTTCAACTTGTAACTGCTTAATTTATATAGAGTGATGCTACATATAATTGTAGAGTGCGTAAGTATTTATAATCATTTTAAAAAAGAGTAGAGTTTATTATTAAAAAATTAATTTTTTTATTTAAATCTCGTAGTTACTCGTGTTTTTAAAAGATATTACACAATATTTATACATTCAACGACTATAAATATCATTTCTCATTTATATACAATTAATGAAGAGATGATTGTTTGTTTAGCTATTTAGAAATGCGAGTTTTCTAAATTTTCGACTTTAATTCAACTCTGTAAAGTAGACATGAAAGAAAAGTAGACCAAACTGGCACAGCTCATCCTAAGAATACGTTCCCATTGAATTACGTAGGAGTGGCCTTCCGGCTTCCAGGAACTTGTTCTTCAATTCCATTCTAAAAGTATTGGCGTTGGCTTCATTAAACATCTAGTCAAATGTAAATTATGATAAATTTTATCAAAAGAGAGCTGCATTGGATTAGCCGGTCAAGAGATAAATGTGAAACTTTTAACTACAATAAATGTATATGTTTCTTTAAATTTGAAAGGTTACTAATATTCACTAATCAAATCTATTTTTTATTCACTTTTTATCTTCAAAAATTTTTTCTATTCACATTTAATCTCTAACCATTTTGTAATAATAATGTAAGAATCAAATTAAATTATTAATTAATATATGATTAGTGTGATTATAAAATATAAAAAAAAATAAAAATATTATTATTTAAAAAATAATATTATATTATTATTTTGATGAATTCAATGACTAATTCAATATGGAGTTATAGATAAGGATATTTTAAATATACGAAGAATATGTATTTTTCATCAAAATTTACAAATAAATTTGATGAATTTAATGTTAGTGCCCTAAATCCACTCGGTCGTATGGTTACGTACACGTTATTTTTGTAGTTATATTCAAGGTACGATTTTGAATTTGTATTGTTTTTCAATATTTATCATTTTTGTTTATGATCATTATTATACACGAAAATATATATGGTTGCTAACAAAATGGAAAATTATGAGGTACAATCTCCATTTTTATGGAAAATTAAATATGTCTTGCTTAATGACTTTTCTTTATCTTTGTTTTTCCTTATTATTTAAGTTTTTTACAATTAATAAAAAAGTCTCAAACATGTCATGATTGTTTAAAGAGTAACGCGTGTCTTCGATTAAATAGGACACCAAACAATCCAAAATTATTATTCAGGAATCTTTGGGTAATAAGATGAGATGAGATGAGAATTTAATAAATAGTAATAAAATTATTTGTAAATAATAATAAGATAGTTTGAAATAAGTATTTATTAGGTTTTGAGAGATGGAAGAGAGAAAATTGAACACAAAATATTAGATTTTAATATTATTTTTATTTTAAGATTCGAAAAAATTTGATTATTTTTTATTTTTTATTTAAAAATTAAGAAAAATTGTAATTATTAATTTGAAAATGTTTATGTTTAAATGATGTTTAGAAAAGAAATGAAATAACATGATATAAGATTGGATGAGATAATATAAGTTTCCAAACATGATCTGGGTGCAGGGAGAATTGTGCCCCTAGGTTCCAAACATTTGTATTTTTTTTAAAAATGTTTTTATGTTTTTTTTTTATAGTATCTTTAAAAAGAAAAACACACAAATACTAAAAAAAAAAAAATCCAATATATTTATCCGTACATTGGGCAGGATTTTTGATCAACCTAACATTATTCTATCACTAAAATATTTTTAAGCACAACACTGAGTGGTTTTATAACGCTGGCAATGATCTCCGGTGATTCCACCACCACATCCTCCTCCTCGTCCTCTTTTACCTTACTTTCCGCTCTAACTCAGGCTCATCCTTTTTCCTACGGAAACTCTATGATCGAGGAGACTTGCGGCGTCATGCACCTCTACCACGATGACGCCTCCTCCTACTCCCTGTAAGCTCATACACAAAGTCGTATGGTTTAAATTTAGACTGAGATAACGGGGCTCGTTTGGGAGTTTACGCTGTAGAAAATTGAGCGGCCAATGAATCTTTGAACTGACTTGCTTGTGTTGTAACTAAGGAATTATTATTCTTTTGAATATCACTGTGAATTATTGTTAAAAAAAAAATTCGACTTCATGAGATTTCTATGCTAGTATTTTTGGAGACATGGACGGAAAAATTTCAGAAATATGAAACTCGGAGGCTAATGTTTTAGTGAGACTGGGTCCCATGTGGAATTTGGGCTCAATTCAATTCAGTTTAGTTTAATTTTAATCTGACTCTAATATCTAAACACCCAATTCTCAAATTATTAAACTTATCTTAATTCAAAACTTCTTTACACGTGAGACTCACAATATTTTTTAACTTAATACATCTTTACATATGAGATCCACAATATTTTTTAATTTCCTATAAATATATCTAAACTTATCTTAACATTTAAATACATTTAAATTCATCTTAGGCAGATTTCATAAAACTCACTCTATCATCTCAACTCATTACCATTTATAAAGAACTTAATTTATCTCAACATTCAAACAGAACCAATGACTTGTAGTCTCGGAGGCTTTCATTTCCGTTGGCTGCTGGCCAAATTGGGGCGAAATTCTAAATAAGGCTTCTGAGTGATTTTTTTAGATGCAAGGATTGAAATTTAGCTACTTCTGTTAATGCACAAGATTTATGTAGAAATTGATTTACCATATGGAGATCCTCGGTGATCACGTTGTTATAGAAGGTATAGAGTTTCATTGGAACTCCAATATTTGTTAAGCTTGATGTCCATTTTGCCCATTAGCTTGGAAGGAAGAGTCCAAAATTACATGAGGTTTGCGGATTTATGCCAGTTCTGTGGTTCGTTCATTCATCATATCTTAGGGATGCGGATTGTCAGATTCAAACTCAGAAGTATGAACTCTCGTGTTTTAATATTTACTCACTTATTCTCGGTTGGATTTCTTTTTTATTCTTGTCTATTTTGTTTGATGTTCAAAAATGATGGAATTGAAGATCGATACAGTATTTTGATTACGTTTATTAGTCTAGAGTCCATTGATAATTTCTAGCAGTAAACGACTCTTAGCAAAAACATACAGGGCATCCTCACATTAAAAGTAAATTACACAAAACCATACTATCACATTTCATATCATATCATATAATCATTAAAACTTTTACATGATAAATAACGTGCAATGCATATTACATGTATCTAGCAGTATGAATAAATCGCAACGGAAAGTAACTAAATTAATAAGTGTATCATAATAAACTAATATCCCAATTTCATCATAATCTTCAAACATAGCATTATCTTTCGTGGTCCATAAATAAAAACACATGCATAACCGAAAATATAACATATTGTATCGGAGTATCATACTCTTGAAAATACAAACTTGTCCTTCAAATAGTCTCCATACTTCAAACCTAAACAGAATAATCATATAACAAAGCATAACTATTGCATCTTCATCAATATGGTAGCAACCCCATCAGTCAACTTCGTCAAGTCCAGTCTCTTCACCACTCTCGGAACTTGCTTCAACACAACCTGCTACGTATTTACCATTCCAGGATTGGAATGGAAGTGGGCGGTAAGATTTATTGAAATCTCAATAAATTATGCCACAAACATATGCAGAAATAATATAAACATGACTAATCATAAACATGCATATGCATGTATGAACATCAGTTTGCTTTACAAAATGTATTTTTCTCCCATCTAGATTTCTCACCATCTTTCATAAATCATCATGACATACTTTATTTTATAAAACATCATGCATCATCTTTTAGTCTTGCTGGTTGTGCCTCACGGTTCCCTATATGGACCGAGTGCACCTTCTGGTTATTTTCATCGCACGAAAAGCAACACCCTGTCTTAGCTTCATCTTAAGAAATGCTCAAGCTTCACGAAACGTCCTTCACCATGAGTACTCTAGCAAACCCACTAGAGAGGATGCTCTTATCTTCGCTCCGAGACCTTACTATCCCATTTGAAGTTGTTGATTGTTCTTCATTAATCCAAGGGACTCCACTCCATATTTACTCACTTCATAGTGGATAGAGGAGTTTCAGTAGGATAATCCTCCATCCAAACTTGGGTTTGTGACAAAATACTTTTAAATGCTTGACTTATGCTTCATGACATATATATACATATGAGAATTGACATTTATTCATGGCATGACATGTGACAATTCATAATAACAGGAAACATGGATACTAAGCATGAAACGCTAATAAATAATCATATAAATGTTGTCCAAGTGAGTTACAAATAAACTTACAAACTCCTTGTCTAAATGAGTATTGTCGTGTGCTGCAATAAGTAATACTAATGTTAGAAACTCTTTAAATAAAACATAAAGAATTACAAAAATTCTGAACTTCCAAAACTTAGCAAAAATTGCATTTCAATCCCTTAGCTCTCAAAAATTGCACATTGACCTCTAAACTTTCAATAATTGCAATTTGACCCCAAATTTTACCAAACTTCATGAATTTATCATTCTAAATCCATTTCTAGCCTCAAAGTATGATTTTTCATACATCAAACCAACATTTCTAAACAAGATCACTTCTTGAAGATACAAAGTCCCAATAAATATGTAAACTGAAATATATTTTGCAAGAAAACCATATACACAAACTGATACCGAGACATGCACTTTGGTATTCTTGAACCTACAGTTTTCATCTTCTTGTATTTTGATGATTTTCTTATAAATCTGAACGATGCACATCATTTACAAGCCTAATCTGAGTCCATAAACATCATTCAAGTTATAAAAATCCATTATTTACTACGATCAAACCCAAATCAACAACACTCAACATCAAGATACTAACTGAGACATGTATTAACTCCAAATGGCACTCTAAACTCTTAATACTTTAAATCTTAAGCAAGAATAATACATCCAAACAATATACTTCATTTACAAGCTCATCAAAAATCTGCACACACCATTTAACTCATAAAAATATAACTTTTACAAAGCTTAAACTCAAACTATCCTAAACTCAAACCGAAACTATATACCAACATCTACTTCACAAATTCATCATACTTCCATAAAATGCTTCAATTAACTCTCTAACACAACCATCCAACTCATACCGAAAATGTATAGAGAAAGTTTAGGGGATGTTTGGAAATAATTTCCATCTCATCCCATCTCATTTCTTTCCTAAACATCATTCAAACACAAACCCTTTCAAATTAATCATTACAACTTTCCCAAACCTTAAAAACAATCAACTTTTTCGGAACCTAAAACAAAAATTATATTAAAAATGTATATTCTAACCATATTTTAACTTTATAATATTTTTTATTTAATTTCTTCTCTCTCATTTCCCAAAAGGGTAACGATACCCTTACACCTTCTTTACTACTGCTTTACCATGTATGGATTAAACGATTTCAATTCTTAAACTTACCATAAGGACTATTGTCCACAGTTTCCAGTTGAGTTGTCAGGCGATGACGTTGGTGGAGGACCATCTGCTTCTTCCGACACTTCGTCTTGTGAGTGGTAATAAAACTCGTCATCCTCAGAGTCATCGTCTTCATCACTGGGATGATGCCCTCCTTCATGTTAACGTTAACAGTGAGAAGAAGACGTAGACAATCCCAATTTGTGAAAGAACAAAAACACAAAGTTATAGGGAGTGTGGAAGAAAAATGAAAGAAGAAAGAAAACAAGTAGCAGATAATGCACACAAGCAATTTCTAACCTAATGGACAAAGGCACTCAACAACTCATTTCTTGTTGATGAACTGTTTAAAATGAACAGAAAGAGATATCATTTATATCCTTCATATTCAACAACTCATTTATTTTTTGTAACCTGTTTAAAAGGTAAAGTATTCTGAAAGATGCAACAATTCCATATAGTATCCACCTTCTCCCATACCACCACCGATAAAATGTTGGCAATGTTACATTTGAGGATACTAAAAGGGACCATCTTTAGACCATTCAACAGGACTACACATCCATGTCCACAAAGAGAAAGGCAAGTCAACAAACCTAAATACAAAACAAACACGTACACATAGAAGTAAGGTATGTACGTATATCAAACATTATGTCCACAATGATAAAGGCAAGTATACCTAAATACAAAACACATGCGTACACATAGAAGTAAGGTATGTGTGCATATCAAACTAGAGAGACCAACTGGAGGGACTTGTATATATGTAACTAACATCATGCAAATCAATCTATAATGGTCTTACCCAGATCTGGGGACCTATTGCCATTGCCAGCAGAGTTGGACGGCAAAGAATTGGCTGGAGGATTCTGAGACTTTGTTTCCATTGTAAGCATTTTTAGAGATATTTTTCGTAGGTAGTCTCCCTGAAAAAAGCAATTACAAAAAAAATAAATAAATCACACAGCACTGCATAATTTTTTTTTTTTTTTTTGGATAGGTCATCAAAGCTAATATATTCATAGAAATAGGCGAAGCCCAGGTACACAAGAAGTATACATGAAAAAAACGCCTAACTAGGAGTTACAATAGAAAGAAGAAGATCATGGACACTACGTCCGTTACAAACTATAGCCCCCCGCCTAAATGAACAGTGTCTTAAAAAAGAAAATTTTAAGCTCTTCCATTGTTCTCTCTTGATCATCAAAACATCTACATGGACACTGTGCTGTGTAAAACATCTACACAGGAAGTACACAGCACTGCATAATGCAAATAGAAAAATATCTTCCGAGGTATTTTGTATTCTGCATGTATAGATACTCTCTACATGTACACTAATCATGAAATGAAGGGACCCAGCATCATGGATGTACCTGACTTGTGGCAGCAGTAAAAATCTTTTCCTCAAACCTGATAGCTATTTTCCTGAGTTCCTGTAAACCTTCTTGACCAGAAACGGGTAGATGCCTCTTCAATGAATCCATTCTACCAACATAAGAGATATCCTTAATAAGTTACCAGCCATACAGGCACAAAGAAGCTATTAACAGAACAGAATTCAAAATTGGTAAACCATGCTGATAATGCAGAACTAAAGCCAGAAAAATGTCCAGGAGATAATGTACATAATGTTTCAACCAATATTACGAAGAGTACAGTGTCCCACTCATTAGTCACATGATACCACACCTTTCTTTCACATGATAGACCACCACGTGATCCTGAGCAGATTCTATTCCCCATAGCGTATTTGGAAGATGTGTTAGAAATCTTCGTTTCTAACTTATAATATAGTATTTGCCATTGTAATCCAACTCCTATAAACCAAAGCTAAGAAAATATATACCCATGTAAAAGAACACAAGTAATGTCAGTCATAAATACATCTCACAGCTGTAATGGTGATACATAAATCAAGCTTCACTTATGCACACGCGATGTGAAGCATGTGTATTTGTGCATTTATTTGAGCACTGTTATTTATAACACTTCAAGTGTAACCCACTTACACCATTGATGCCATCACATCAACCATAAAAAATTGATTGCCTTGGCTATCTACCACATAAACAGGGTTACACTTAGGGCCCGTTTGGATACTTAGGATATGTTTGGAAAAAATATTTCACCTAAAATTTTCATCTTCATCTCATCTCATCTTTATACTTTTTCAAATCCTCATACAAAATATAATAAATAATTCAACTTTTTCAAATCCCAATATAACTTTTTCAAATTCTAATTCAATTTTTTCAAATCTCAAAACTAAAAAATAATATTTTAAACTTTAAAGCAAAACACAAAATTCTCATCTCATCTTCCAAACATAATCTTAGAATATCTCAATATATCTGTGAATAGTAGTAAAATGGTTTGAGTTAAGATGTTTTGTTGGGTATTGGAAAATTATAGAAAAATTGAATAAAGATATTATAAAGTTATAAAATTGTTTGAATATAATTTTTGTTTTGAAATTTAAAAAATTAGTATTGTTTTTTGGGTCTTGTTTGGGAGTTCGGAAACGTTGTAATGATTAGAAGAAAAAGTAAAAGATTTGAAATCAAAAATTTTTTATATTTAAGCGATGTTTGGGAAGAAAATATCTTAGAATACTTGAGAACAGTCGTGTTGCCAAACGGAGCCTTAGGGTGTTACGAGTAGAATTTTCCTTTATTTGAAGGACTATAGTGAAATCTACACTTTTGTATTTTAAGCATCTTCCAATATTTGTAAATCAAACAACCTTGGTTCTGCATGTTGGGTTGTAAATTATTAATCTCAAGCTCCCCACACGTCTTTTGACCCTATCGTTGTTTATTTGTTTTCAGTGATACCCTTCACTTTTTCTTTTAATTTGCAGTAATATTTAAAACTGAAAATAGATCTTATTCAGTGGATCTTATTCAGTCACACAGTATTGAAATCGATGCAAGTAGAATAAGTCAAAAGAAAGAAAATGAGAAACAAAGCATTAGAACCATCTCCAATTAGTTCGGGAGCTGAAGTTCTGTATTTGTAACAACACATGCCACTGGTGTGTGCGCCACACCCTTCACTTCTGATGCCACAAACTAAAGAAGACATAGTTAATCTTAACAACAATCCCGATCATGGGAGTAACATTCCCTAGTTTCACATAAAGGCTTAAAGCAACGGTACAACCCATTAGTCATGTGTATAGGAGTCGGTATTACCTCCAGGGGATCATCGAGTAATTTATTCTTCTGTTTAAAAAAAATAAAAATAAAAATAAAAAAGGATAGAGAGATATACATTTTGTTGACAATTCTTGAACGAGAATCGAGCGGCAATATGGTCCTCCAATCGCCGGCGTCCATGGTGGGTTCTCCTGCTCCTCTTCCACCTCCTATCCCTCCTCCTACAGGGCCTTGGCCAGTGGTGGGCCTCCAATTATTGGTATCCATCAAACTTCTCTAATAGAGAGAGAGGCGACGATGTAGCTTTGGGGGAGAAGCGGCTGATTGCAGCTCAGGAGGTAAAGGGACTCGAGGGAGAAAGGATGAGAGGAAGCCGGACTAGGGCTGTGGACGCTGGAAAATTGGAAACAAAAATTCCAGTATAAGCCGGTCTGTCACACCGACTTTTATATCTCCACACGTGCAAGAGTATAATAATTCGAAAAACATATTCTACTGTTAAGAATAGAATAATTGGAAAAGGAATTAGAAAAAGAGAAAATCTTGGTATCAGCCGTTGTTGGGCGCACATATCACACACCCATGTGGCAGACCGGGTTCACTAAAAGTGAACCGGTCCTGCACCTATCCCAATCCTGAGCCCCTCTCCACCCCGCCCAAACCCCTCTGCTGCTAGATTCCCTCTCTTCCCCACAAACCCCAACCTGGTTTGCTACGATTTCTACTGCGGTTTCAAGTTCCCGAATCCCCCAACTGAGATTTCAACTTCGGTTCTCCCCCTCGAAGCCCCTAACTCCTCTGCACTGCGATTTCGAGTTCGGGATGCGATTTCGATGTCTTCTGCAGGTGATCCTAAAAACTTCTTCTGATTTAGTAGTATTTTCTGTTTTTTTATGTGATATTCGTTCATGTATTATGAGGCAAGTTTATACTGTTTTGAAGTTTCGCATATTTGGTTAAATAATGAAGTGGATCTGATATCCAAGACAGTATCTAGAATAAAATTTCTCGTCTTGAGGATACAAGTAAAAAATAATGTTTAGTAAATGGGTTCTTTGTCTGTATTGTTAAAGTAATTAAGATTCCATAACGTCAAGAAATGTGCTCCAAAATTTTTTCTAGGGTTTAGTTATATTAGCTGTAAATTAATGGTATCTTTGAGAGTGAACTGTTGGCTCAATGTGGTCCCATGGATTGTGATGATTTCGATGAGCAACTCTCTTGGGTTAACATCGTAGATTCTTATGAGACAACCAAAAGAAAATTTTAATTGCTTGCAAATCATGTAGAGGGGTCAGAGAGAAAAGGTGCTGACTGGGACTTATATGGGAGGAGAGAAACTAGAAATTGCAGAAGAAGTGATGATACTCATACGTTGCTCTCTCTAAGTGATTATTATATTTTTTTCAAATGAGGGATGAAAGAGTTAATTGGCAGCAACGTTTGGTGGAATCAGCCAACCTACAGAGCTACTAGCCACAACTGACTCATGCCATTGGCAAGCACCCATTGCAATGGTGGAAAAGCTGACTTGGGAGGATATGCGGAAAAAAAAGGCAAAAGGGCCAATCTTTTTATAAATTTATCCCCAGTAATGAATTACAATTTACACTCTTGTGTAAAATCTGACAATTAACAGTGTACAACATGTCCTATTTTTCACTGAATTTAATTGTCAAATCTTAATTGATGTAGGCGCGAACTCACTCGCATCTCAGAAAAGTTTTGAATCAATAGTTCACCTCAAAGATTCTTTGACTGAAGAACGGCATCTGCTTGCAAGCTAGAAAAATGGATCGTTACTGAGCATCACTTGGCGAATTCATAGCAGTTATTTCGAGGTGCAAGCATTTATTGGAGGGGCACCCTGCTCATGTGTGTTTCAATGTTTTGAGAATAGATTCACTAGTCCAAGGTTAGTTGTGGGGTCTGCTCTAGAAAGTATGGAAACTTACAGGAAAGCACAAGACCTCAAAGATGAGCAAAAGCTACTGGGGAGGGCACGAATTTTGATGTTGCAGTGGATAAAAACAGTCAAAAAATTGGTATTGGAGTGGTGATGAGAGATTGGGAAGGGGAGCTCTTGGTTTTTGTTTGTGATCAAAAGAGTGGGGTGTCAAATCTAATCATAGCAGAAGGACTGGCTTTATGCAAAGCTATGGAGTATGTTCTGATTTGGGGTGTCGCAAAGTTATTTTGGAGGGTGATGCCTTGATGGTGATTAAGGCAGTTCAAACTGAAGAGCAATGTTTTGCCTGTTATGGTCAACTCATGGAAGACTTGCAGCAGTTAGTAACATCAATATCTAAACTGGTTGTTAAGTTTTACTCCCAAGGGGAGGGAATTCTGTAACCCATCATTTAGCAAAGTTGGCTTTGTCATTGCAAGAAGAGAGAATATGGATGGAGGATTGTCCTGAGTCCATTTTCTCTTTGTATTGAAGGATAAATGTTGTCTTTTACCTGATTAATGCAATGTTCAGTTGGTTTGTTTAAAAAAAAAAAATCTTAATTGATGTAGGGGTATCTATACCTCCATTAAATTAACCATTGTAACGAAAAGTTATGTAATTAACCCTGCAAATTTTTTATTTTGTTTGGGCTGAAAATAAATGCTACTTGGAAGTGAAGTTTAACGAAGGCATGTGACTTGTAATTAGGTTGATTGATAATGCATGTGACACGTAATGTCTTTGTTAAACCCCACCTTCGTGCAACTTCCAACTTCTTTGGTCCATTCAAGTCGCGACTCTAAATACCACTTTCACATATGAAACTAGTATGACATTTACACAGCCACACCGACAATTCTCAACATTAGAAAATGATTGATCTGAATAATAGCAAAAATTATGACACATTCACACTGCCATCAAATAATCATCCTTGGATTAAGTCATCTAGGAAAATATTGAATCATAATATTCATTCCAATTGGATACAACATTACAAAGCAGCTTATTACAACCTAAGTAGTCTCATTTTCTTGTTTCCTCCGGTGTGCATACTTTTAGCACCAATCTGGCTTTTCATCCATTGTACAAAACATCAAAACCACCTGGAAATATCACAAGACAATGTAAATAAACCTTAGAATTCAGAAAATATTACATTTAGTGCGAGGATTATTAATCTGCCATAAGCCACAAATATTACTTACTTCATGCTTTTTTTTCTTTTTAAATCTCTGCAATTAGGAAAATGGTAGCAATTAGTCAAAGCGAATTATTAAGCAAGAAACATTGCTTTTGCTCATTCTAGTTAAAGCCTCCTTTGCCAAGCACTCAGCTGCTTCTTGTGGGTCTTCTAAGTGCCTGATGAGATTCACGGCCTCTTGGTTCTTCATAACCTCCCATATGCCAATGCTTGCCAAGACGACAAATTCAGTACTGGAATCAATTCTTTCAGAACCAACGACAAGCGCAGAGCTTTTGGTTTGTTTACTGCCTGCAGATTTGCCCAAACTGTATCCAAATATGCGAACTGAAATGAGTCTGCGAGGCCATGTTTCTCTCTATATATCTCTCGGATTACCCACTTTATCAAGAGGGATTTTAGAAGAGAAACAGTGAGAGATGCAAAAAACGAAGAAATAAAATAAGTAAACAATGGAAAATTAGCTGCAGGATTTCGAGTTGTGGACCTTGGTCTTTAATCTTTAAGAGCTGTAAATCACTAAAAGAAGAGAAACA
>QEOT01007804.1:41435-65799 GCA_003123785.1 Pterocarya stenoptera | reverse complement strand
ATTATAACTTATCGGCGAGAATAAAAAAGTTATTTTATTATTAAGTCAATGTGTAGAATACATTATTTACATCACTAAAATAAAAATATTTTATTTTTTAAATTTGATTTTTTAAATTTAAATTTTAAATCAAATTATGTCATATAATACTTTATTAAACATACTATAAACACGGATTTAAAAATAAAATTATAAATAATAGGATTTCACATAATAAAGCCGAACGCAGACATTAGCAAATAAATAATGATATTCCTATAATATATTTTATAATACATCTCACAATCTAATTATAAAATAAAAGTATTTTTATAAAATAAAATCAAATGCTAGAGCAACAGCTTTAACATATGAATCATGATCTGTTGCAAGAGTTAAAGCATAGGAAGCAGGTTGAGCCATTTTGCCTAAGGTGGTAAACCTATTGGCAATATCAATGGAGGAAGCAGGTTCATTCTTGATAAGTTTCTTATCAGGAATGGGAGGTAAAGCAAGTAAGGAAGACATTAGGGTAGAATGTTTATTTCTTCCATTTTTCTTTTTCAATGCTGGGTGTCTGCAAAAATTCACGAGTAAGAAAATCAGGAATAGAATTTTCGAAACCAGAAATATATTTAATATCAAAATAAAAAACACTTAAAATAACTTGCTAGCGTGCAAAAATATGTTTTGATGCAATATCTTTGAACATTTTTTTCTAATACATATTTAGCACTTTTGCAATCAATTCTTAAAAGAATTTTTTATTAAGTAAATCACTTTGAAATTTAGATATGCATAGTACTATAGATAATATTTATTTCTTAATAGTACTATAATTATTCTATGTATGATTCTAGGTTCTAGAATGGGAACGAACTATGTGTTCAGAATAACCAGGTGAAACAATTTGTTTCAGAATGCCGCCATAACCAATATCGGAAGCATCTTTTTCAAAAATTTTAAAAAAATCAGAAGTAAGAATACCAAGACATGGAAGGGTTTTAACATATGCCTTAATTTTTGAGCAAGAGCAGTGTGAATATCTAACCAAGGTGGAGGATTTTGTTGTACTCGTTTAAAAAAAGGACGACATTGTTTCCTCATATCTTGGTAGAATTCAGTAACATAGTTAAGAGATCCAAAGAATCTCTGTAACTGTTTTTTATCAAGAATAACATTAGAAAATTTGTCAACAAATTCAATAGCCCGATTGATGGGCCTGATTTTACCTTCAGAAATATTATAACCAATGAATCTAATATTGGTTTTGAACAGTTTTATTTCTCTAACAGAAACAACAAGACCATTTAATCTAATGATGTCAAGAAACGAATTGAGATATTTTCAATGTTCATCAATAGATTTAGAAAATATGAGAATATCATCAATATAGACAATGGAGAAATGAGTAAATGAATCCAAAATATCATTCATGATATTTTGGAATTCACTTGGAACATTTTTAGACCAAAAGCCATGACATTCCATTGAAAATGGCAGAATGGAGTGGCAAAAGCAGTTTTGTATTTGTCTAACTCACTAATCTAGATCTGTCAAAATCCTGACTTAAGGTCAAATTTAGAATAAACAACAGCATCACAAAACCTATGAATCAAGTTATTTTTATTAGGAATTGGGTACTTAATCCATTATAAGACCTTATTCAAGGGTTTGTAATTAATAACCAGACGCGGGGTGCCTATCACAATCTCAGCATTTTTCTAGACATAGAAAGCAACACAAAACCAGGGAGACTTACTATGCCTGATTATTTTTTTTATTGAGGAGATCATTAATTTATTTCTTACAAAATTCTAAAGTCTCGCTATTCATTTGAATAGGGCGGACTTTAGTTGGAATACCCTTTTCATTAGAATTTTTAATGTAAGGCAGAGAGAAACAACATGTTTCTTCCTATACCAAAAGGCATTGGGAAGATCTGAACAAACTTCAAAAATTAATTTTTTGTTAAAATCATCGATTTTTTATTGGATTAAATTACTGGACAATTGTTCAGAAATCTTTTTATATCAAATTTCCTGCTGGAGAAAAATTCAAATGTTTGTTTTTTACAAAAAGCAAAGATTTTAAATTTTTATCAGTATCAATTTCAAAACTGGAGGCAAATTTAAATTTGACTTTCTGACCAAGAAGGTTAGTGATAATACTATCATTTTCAGTTATGAAAGGATATAAAGAGGAAATAAAAGGAATTTCTAATATGACTTTAGCAGACATATTTCGGACTAAAACAGAAGAAATTTTAAAGCATATATTATCTTGGCAGACATAAGCATTGTTAAGCTCATAATTGATCTTCATCTGGGACCCATTCGCCGAAAATAATCTTTCAGTGGATTTTGCAAAATATTTACTATGAATCAATCCTTTTTTAATACAATTCAAATCAAAATCAGAATCAATCATGGCAACAACAGAGAATGAAAAATCATGAGAAATAACGATAGAAATACGTGAAAACCATTTTGGAGGAATAGTATGATGGGTTAGACAGATCTGGTTATCAGAAGTTTTATCTTTTTTTCGACCAGAATCTGATTCATTTGTTTGCTCATTATCAGATGGAATTTCTTAATCAAATTGTTTATCAATTTAAAAACGTAAAAATTCTTGTTTTAAATCATTATTTTCTGATTTAAGATTATTAATTTCATATTTGAGTTCAATGATTTCTTTTTTTATAAAATTAATTTCATGTTGTAAATCATTAGTAGAGATAGCCTTGGATTTTTGTTTTTGAAATCTCTCCAAAGTGTCTTGAAAACTAATCATTTGTATAGAAGTTTCTGGTTCTTTGTGAATCATAGTCTTCTTAAGCTTGAGAATATATTCTTATTTGAGATCAGGATTAGTGATTTGAGAAATTAGAGTTAATAAAATATTTTTCTGTTCTTCTTCTTTGGATAAAACATTTATTGTTTTATTCAAAATTTTGCAACAAGAATCATTGCAATTGCAACCAAGTTTTATATAAGGAGAATCTAGAGATTTGGCCTCAAAGTGATACTCTGAATCACTTGAGCTAAAGTCCTGGACATCAGATGATGAAGTAGAATGTGCCTCTAGGAGTCGAAACAATTCTTCTTGATCATTGATATCAATATCCAACTGATTAAACTTCTTTTTGAATTTATTGGGCTTCTGAGGACATTTATCAGCAAAATGTCCAGATTTATCAAAATTGTAACAATTTCCTTTTGAAAAATTCTTTTTCTTAGGAAAATATTTAGCTTTAGAAAATTATTTTTAGGAAGATTTTTTATAAAAATCATCACGAAATGTTCTCCTTGTTTCACCACGAGGTTTGGAAAACTTAGTAAATTGTTTATGCTTCCGTCTAGATGGAGCAACAGGAGGAAAGCCCTATTGTTGACAAAAATTTTTCATTTTATATTTGGCTTTCTTGCTTTTCTTCAGCTATTTACAAAGTATTTTTTGATCATTATACATACGGATACAAAGTTTATCAATTATACTACAAATATCACCATAGGTGTAATTATCATAATTAAGAAATCTCGAGATATCGGTAAGTTCATATTTGACTTTATGAGCAGATAAACGAGGTAATCTATCAATAAATTTTTCTTTTCAGTAAGACTTCTGACTGTTGTCATGAAACATTACTTTGGAAATAAAAACATCTTAATACAAACTATAATCAGACATAGTAGTCATCGCAAATTATTCAAATAATCAGAAATACGATTGGTAATATTGGAAGGAGTGCCAATGAAATGTTTAATAATAGTGTAGATCAAAGTATTAACACTATCAGGATGAGCTCTCCCAATAATTTCATAAAAAATAGGCAACCCTTCTTCATTACACTTTACTCTGTTCTGAATGGTTGTCTTGGAATCATCAGTGAGATGTTTATCCCATAAATTTCTCAAAACATCAGAAAAACCATTAGTTAAAATTAAAACAATATCAGGTTGTTGAATATTATTATTAATGTAAGAATTTGCAACTAAAGATATTTTACTCATAGTATTGAGGATTTATTGTTCAGACAATCCATCAAGATTCATTATCAGATGATTCTTCCGTGGTTTTAATAAGAACAATTTCTGGCCCATCGCCGTTTAAAGCACTGGTAGAAGGTTGTTCTTTCTTAAACTCAGAAAGCATTTGATTAATTTAATCTAAGGTTTTGGCCTGAGTATCTTTGAAATGAATTTTTGGCCGTTCCTAAGGTAAAATAATCAAAGATTTTTCAATAGTTTTTTGGATAAATTTTACCTAATCTTTTGGGAAAACCAAAGGATTTTCTGTTTTTGTAAAAATAGGGTTAGAAGATGAAGCAAAAACATGTTTTTCTACTTTTTCTTCAATTCTATCTAACTGTTGTCCGATCATGTGAAAAGCAAGGTTTACAAAATTATTTTGATGAATAATTTTATTTGTTTCTTTCAAAATATTGTCTTCATTTGGATCACGGGACACAGCTTAAGAGACTTTGAAAGGAGAATCAGTTATTTCAGTATTTTTATGAGGAATAAGGACTGTATCTAAAGACGGGTGACTAGCCTGGATCACTATTTTGCCTTCTTCCTTTACAAAATCAGTTTTAATAACATTCAAACTATTTTTTAAAACATAATAATTTTCAAGAAAATCAAAGAAACGAATGTGCCTTTAAAGGTCATTCATTTTTTCTTTCCATTTCCGTTTGATATGAAGTTTTTCAGAATCAGAGAAATTTGCATGATAAGTTTTTCGCTTATCACGGTTTTCTTTAGAATTGTACTCATTAAAAAGGGCAAGTAAATCATATTTAAAAGAAGCATTTAAAACAGTAAGACTATGGTGGATTGGAGGAATGGATGCAGCCATATCAGAAGCTGTAGGAGACAAGATGAAGCATCTTCGTCTTTATCAGCTTCTTCCTTTACAGCTTTACCCTTGGATGTCGCAGCATTCTTGGCAGAATAATAAGCAGAAGTAATCTGAGAAGACGTTGAGAGTCCTTTCAGTTTTAAATCAGGATTAATAGGTAAATCGAGATTTGTTGGGCTATCTTAGCTGAATTTTCTAGAAATTGTTGGAGTTTTTTTATCTCTCCTTACTGGAATCTCAAAAGCAGAACCAACAAAGGAAGATCTAGACCCTATAAAAGGATTTATTCTTAAGCGTGGAGTACTAGTCTGATCAAAACTAATTTTAATAGTTTCATCTAAAAATTGTTGAATATAATTAATATTAGACTCAGTGGAAATATTTCTGGCTGGAGGAGCTTCATGTTCCAAGATCCATTCATTGGGAAGATTGATGTCTTTCCAATAAACCATCTTAAGAACTTGAATATTCGCATCCTAAGTAGCACTCTGGATGAGAAAAGTTTGGCCAGTAGTAGGTTTTAAAATAGCCTTAGGATTTAAACTTGTTTTTAAAAGATGAAAATAAATACTATAAACAAAAACAAGAGGTTTGCTTCCTTTTAGCATATCGTAGCTGGAAGTTGAAATATTTAAAGTTAAAACTTTGATGATATGAGGATCATCCAAAGTGATTAAAATATCAAGAAAACAATCAAAATGGACAAGATCATTAAACAGAGAAGATTGAATTATGCCAAGAGCGCTCGTTTCAAAGTTTCGAAAACGAGCATCTCGTAAACACAGAAGAACAGATGCGTTGATGTCTTTCCTTGTTAAAGGTTTGACAGCAACTTGAACATAACCAATATGCAAAAATTTGTATTATTTTGCTAAGAAATCTTGGATCAATTTCTTAATGAAAAGATAACATTTTTCTTGGAATTTTGAAATAGTATAGGTTTGTTTAACTATTCAAACATGAAAAGCAGTATTAAAAGTATTTTAAAGCTAAAAAGTTTGGTAAATTGAGCTTGAATCAATTTTTGAAAATTTCCAATCATTAAAATTATTTGAAGCTAAGTCATCAAAAGAACAATCTTCCTCATTTATGATATCAGGTGGTATGAATGACCTGGAACTAATTGTTGAATTAGATCTAAACATTATATCCATTTTGTTATTAAACAAACCAGTTCTTCGCACTTCAATGCTTAGGTACTTTCATCTCACCCCTATACCTAGTTGCCCTAACGATCTCCTGGCAAACGGGTCTTACAAAATTTTGGGGCTCTTGAAGAAAGAATAACAAGATAAAGTAAGAACTCAGAGATTGGGTTGTAGAAGAACAAAACAAATGAAATAAAGAGAAGTAAGTTCAAACAATTAGCAACAAGAGCCAAGTGGCTCTGATACCAAAATATGATCTCTTAGCTAACTACATCCGTGCCCTTTGCCTTTGCCCACGTAAACCCAATATCTACGAGTTCCAGCGTGGTTCCAACCTGACCCTCAAACAATGATTTATTCTGTTCATTGCCAGCGATGATCTCCGACGATTCCACCACCACATCCTCCTCCTCTTGATCTTTTTCCTCACTCTCCGCTGAAACTTACGCCTATCATTTCTCCTCCGGAAACCCCACGATCGAGGAGACCCCTGGTGTCATGCACCTCTAACGCGACGACACTCTTCCTCATCCTCCTCCAATCTCCCCGTAAGCTCATACTTTGACATGAAGTAGTTTGGTTTAAGNGCTCTTGAAGAAAGAATAACAAGATAAAGTAAGAACTCAGAGATTGGGTTGTAGAAGAACAAAACAAATGAAATAAAGAGAAGTAAGTTCAAACAATTAGCAACAAGAGCCAAGTGGCTCTGATACCAAAATATGATCTCTTAGCTAACTACATCCGTGCCCTTTGCCTTTGCCCACGTAAACCCAATATCTACGAGTTCCAGCGTGGTTCCAACCGGACCCTCAAACAATGATTTATTCTGTTCATTGCCAGCGATGATCTCCGACGATTCCACCACCACATCCTCCTCCTCTTGATCTTTTTCCTCACTCTCCGCTGAAACTTACGCCTATCATTTCTCCTCCGGAAACCCCACGATTGAGGAGACCCCTGGTGTCATGCACCTCTAACGCGACGACACTCTTCCTCATCCTCCTCCAATCTCCCCGTAAGCTCATACTTTGACATGAAGTAGTTTGGTTTAAGTTTTGACCAAGATAATTGGGCTCGTTTAGGCTGTAGAAAACTGAATGGTTAATGAATCTTTGAATTGACATGCTTGTGTTGTAACCATGGAATTATTAATCTTTTGTATATCAGCAGTAAATTATAGTTAAAAGGCAAATTCGACTTCATGAGATTTCTATGCTTATTATTTTTTGAGATTTGGAAGGAAAACTTACATAAATATGAAACTTGGAGGCTAATGTTTCGGTGAGACTAATGGAATTGTAGTCTTCTTTCATTTTCATTTGGTCGTAGAATAAAATATTGTTAGAATGTTAATTTTTAATGTTATTATTATATCTTATGTAAAAATTTGTAAAAATTATAATAATGAGATAAAATGAAACAATTTTACTATCCAAACAATGCCTAAATAAGGTTTATTACTTTTTCTTTCTTTTTCCTAGCCTTTATATGAGATCATCAAATACTAAGAGCAGTGTTAGGCTGCTGTCCAACATTGACTGCTGGGCATGCCGCCTATCACAAATTCATCTTTTTATTTTTTTAAAATTTTTTTATCATTTAAAACATTTTTAAAAAATATATAAAAAAAAAAATCAATATACTAATAATTACTTCCTTAACTATTAAATAAATAAAAAATAAAAAATAAAATAAAATATTTGAGGTGTTAAAATGAGGTCTCAAAGTAGCATTTTCCACATACTAAATTAAGTTTGTTTCTGACAATCAAAAAACCATGGCGGATGCTCAACTTGAGTAAATGTTTTTAGAGACAAGGATTGAAATTTAGTTAAATCTGTTAATAATGGGAACAATTTGTAGCACTACATATGTTAGCCATTAATTATTTATTAAATTTGATATATTCTAGGGACTTGTTTAGTATGACGACACTCATTTATTTTGGGAGGATGTGCCCAAAATAACATCTGTGATTGATACCTGGTTGGAATAGTTTATTTTGCTGTTTTTTTGGTTAAAATATGAAATTAGGACTTATGTTTTAGAAATATTCTCAAGACAACGATATGTAATCCTCCATTCCCACAAATTTTCATGTTTTTTCCTTCTTGGTTTGGGCTTCTTGCTTGCCAGTTTAACTGTAGCATTGTCACCGTAACATTTCATTTATAATGAAATGGGAATTGCTTGCACAGGAAAGTGGCCTATTTTTTTACATCTGCATTTCTGAATGGATTCCTCTTGTTTGTGTCTCATTTTGCAGAGAGATTAGACCAAGACACAAGCGGCATTCTCACAACTATCTGCAATGATTCTTTTCATTGGTCTTGTATCTAAATGTGGACATGTTCTTCTTGTCCAGTAAGTGCTCATTTGTTGTTGCACATTCTCAGGGTTGTATATCCTAGCACAACATCTGGAATTAAAAGAACAGGAAGGTTATTTCGCTCTTAATTTATTGAAGTTTAGGTCTTATATGTTGATCTTGCTAGTGAAATTCAGATTAGGGAAGGTTAATTTCCTCCCTCTCAGCACGTAATTAGTTTCGTTTCAAGGGAAAATGTTTGGGCTGCTTCTATAATTTTGCAACTGGAGAACGGAGCAGCCCTGCAAGCTTTCCATCGTCACAATCATCATCGATCCCCTCCAAATCATTTTTCATGTCTAACACAACCTATAAAAACTGAATGACAAATCACTCCCAATTGCCATATATTGTCAATCCCAAACTCCCTATTACTTTTTTTGGGCTTATATTCGCCCCGCCTGATGCTGCCATGGGATGGGAATCAAGTTGTAGGGTTTAAAGATTGAGTCATAAGCACTCTAGGTTTAGATCTGTTTCTTGAATTTTTGTTTTACAAGTTATGGCTAATTTAGTAATGAGGTGGCCAGGTGGGTCATTTTTTTTCTTCAGCTCTTGTGAATTGCGGGTAGTTTGGTAACTGAACCGAGTCTAGAATTTTCTGTCAGAAAACTTGTATAGTTGTTTTTTCGGAGTCAACAAGTTTGAGAAATCAATTTGTTTTGTTTGTCAAACTTCTGAGAATCTCTGGATATGTGTTATTTGTGGCTTTGTTGGCTGCGGGAGGTAATTATATTTGACCTTCTTTTTTGCTTTTCCTTTCTGAAAATATATATTGAACAAGGTGACTTTCCCTTTATTTTCAGCTTCATGTCTTTGTGCAATTCCTTAGAAAAATTTTAGTATAGGTATCGAGGAGGGCATGCTAGAATACACTGGAAAGAAGCTCAGCATTTCTACTCTCTCGATTTAAAAGTTAAAACACAACGAGTGTGGGATTACACAGGTGACAACCATGTTCATCGACTTATTCAATCCAAAACTGATGGAAAGTTGGTTGAGTTGAATGCCCACTGCATGAATGCTAATGATGGTTGTGGAAGGTGTGCATCCATGGATTCCGGACTTAATGAGGCCCTTTTGAACAGTAAAGTTGAAGCTGTAATGAAATTCTTTGATCTTAAGAGTTCTTTGGATTTGAGTGCTACTATAATGCGTAGATTGTTAATGAATACATTTGCCACTCAACTCGGAAACCAAAAATTAGTAATTGCATTCATATATTTTCTTAACTAAGTGAGCTCTCACTTCAATTTATTGGTTCTTGACTTTCATTTTAACATCTGTGCAAATCTCCCTAGTTTGCCTTGGCTAGTCCTTTACAAGGAATTCATAGTGTAGACAGTCTTGGCCTGGTTTGTTTTCATAAATCATCTCATCTTATCTCATCTAATCATTATAACTTTCCCAAACTCAAACAAAATATAAAAAATAATTTAGCCTTTTTAAATTTTAAAATAAAAAAATATTAAAAAATTATATTTAAACGATATTTAATTTAATTTTCAACTTTTAAAAATCATCTCACCTTATCTATGTAACCTAACGAGACCAAAAGCATTTAGGGTTCTTTTCTTTCAAAGGCTGCATGTTTCTAGCAGTATGAATAAATCGCAACGGAAAGTCATTAAATTAATAATTTGTATCAAAATAAACTAATATCCCAATTTTATCATAATCTTCAAACATATCATTATCATTCGTGGTCCATAAATTAAAAACACATACTCGAAAACATAACATATTGTATAGCAGTATCATACTCCTGAAATTACAAACTTGTCCTTCAAATAGTCTCCCATACTTCAAACCTAAACAGAATAATCGTATAACAAAGCATAACCATAACATCTTCATCCATATATGGTAGCAACCCCATCAGTCAAATTCGTCAAGTCCAGTCTTGGAACTTGCTTGAACACAACCTGCTACGTATCTACCATTCCAGGATGGGAATGGTAGTGGGCGGTAAGATTTATTGAAATCTCAATAAGTTATGCCACAAACAGAAATAATATAAACATGACTAATCATAATCATACATATGCATGTATGAACATGAGTTTGGTTTACAAAATGTATTTTTCTCCCATCTAGATTCCTCACCATCTTTCATAAATCATCACGACATACTTTCTTTTATAAAACATTATGCATAATCTTTTAGTCTTGCTTATGGTGCCTCACGGTTCCCTATATAGACAGTGCACCTGCTGGTTATTTTCATCACACGACAAGCAACGCCCGTTTGTAGCTTCGTCTCAATAAATACTCAAGCTTCACGAAACGTCCATCACCATGAGTACTCTAGCGCACCAACTAGCGAGGATGCTCTTATCTTCGCTCCGAGACCTTACTATCCCATTTGAAGTCGTTGATTGTTCTTCATTAATCCAAGGGACTCCACTCCATACTTACTCATTCCATAGTGGATAGAGGAGTTTCACTAGGATAATCCTCCATCCTAACTTGGGTTTGTGACAAAATTTTTTTTTTTTTTTTTTTGATAAGTTTGTGACAAAATATTTTTAATGCTTGACTTATGCTTCATGACATATATATACATATGAGAATTGACATTTATTCATGGCATGACATGTGACAATTCATAATTACAGGAAACATTGATACTAAGCATGAAATGCTTATACATAATCATATAAATGTTATCCAAGTGAGTTAGAAATTAACTTACAAACTCCTTGTCTAAATGAGTATCGTCTTGTGCTGCAATAAGTAATACTAATGTTACAAACTCTTTAAATAAAACATAAAGAATTACAAAAATTCTGAACTCCCAAAACTTAGCAAAATTTGCATTTTAATCCCTTAGCTCTCGAAAATTGCACATTGACCCCTAAACTTTCAATAATTGCAATTTGACCCCAAATTTTACCAAACTTCATGAATTTATCATTCTAAATCCATTTCTAGCCTCGAAGTATGATTTTTCATACATCAAACCAACATTTCTAAACAAGATCGCTTCTTGAAGATATCAAGTCCCAATAAATATGTAAACTGAAATATATTTTGCTAGAAAACCATATACACAAACTAATACCGAGACGTGCACTATGGTATTCTTGAACCTATAGTTTTCATCTTCTTGTATTTTGATGTCTTATAAATCTGAACCATGCACATCATTTACAAGCCTAATCTGAGTGCATAAACATCATTCAGGTTATAATAATCCATCATTTACTAAGATCAAACCCAAATCAACAACACTCAACATCAAGATACTAACCGAGACATGTATTAACTCCAAATGGCACTCTAAACTCTAATACTTTAAATCTTAAGCAAGAATAATACATCCAAACAATTTACTTCATTTACAAGCTCAAAAAAAATCTGCACACACCATTTAAGTCATAAAATTATAACTTTTACAAAGCTTAAACTCACTATCAATACTTAACTCAAATCCCGAAACTATAAACCAACGTCTACTTCACAAATTCATCAAATACGTCCATAAAATGCTTCCATTAACTCTCTAACACAACCATCCAACTCATACTGAAAATGTATAGAGAAAGTTTAGGGGATTTTTGGAAATAATTTTTGTTTTGGGATTTGAAAAAGTTGATTTTTTTAAAAGGTTTGGGAAAGTTGTAATGATTAGTTTGAAAGTGTTTGTGTTTGAATGATATTTGAGAAGGAAATGAGATGGAATGAGATGAGATGACAATCAACCAACGTAATCATGTAAATTAGTTCAAAATAAAATTCAATTTTATAAAAAGGTCAGTTTTTATAAAAAGAAGGGTATCATTACCCTTCCCAGAACCCAATAAATATTTTACTTAAACTATCTCACTACTATTCACAAACGATCTTACTATTATTTACAAGATTCTCATCTCATCTTATTCCCCAAGCACCTTACTCACCAAACTGAAATCTTGAGGCTTAGAAATCGATTTTCACTAGACTAAACACTACCACTCTTGGTTCTCTTGTATCTAAGTGTTGTAAGCTTTTGATCTTGAGTAATGTGCCTCGGGCTAGAGTTGTGTGTGAAGAGAAGAAGCAGAAAAGGTTTAGAGACAGAGAGAAACTCTCGGTTGTAGAAGAGAAAACAAGAAACCAGCTGCGGTTTTGCATCAAACCCACCCATTAAGTCTCTCTTTCTTACTTACTTCAGTGCCAAATGGATGGCTTGAGATCATGGGTTGATATGTGGTCCAAAAGTAACCAAGATGGGCTGACAAAGTTATCTGAATGCTGTACATGTGGTGGTGTTGGGCAGAAATAACAAGGCTGGTGAGGTGGCAAATGAACATGCCATGTGTTACACTCCAATTAGACCACTTGGACCACATCATCACAAAAATCTTTTATTACTCTATAAATTTCTAAAATTCCCAACTAGAGGAATGGTACCAATCATGTCCAATTATGATCCTAAGTATCTCAATTAAGAAGTTTTGGTTGTCTTGAGGATCATAAATTGATTTTGAACATGAACTAGAAAACTTTTGACGAGTTTAATCCATAACATTCCAATGTTTCTTATTAAATCAACGGTCCAACATTCTTAAGAATCATTTTGATCTAAATATTCTTTCGGGGTATCACATCCTCCTCCCCTTAATAAAAGATTCTGTTCTCAAAATCTAAGGGTATGCAACAATGGATTAAACGATTTCAATTCTTAAACTTACCATAAGGACTATTGTCCATAGTTTCCAGTTGAGTTGTCAGGCGATGAAGTTGGTGGAGGACCATCTGCTTCTTCCGACACTTCATCTTGTGAGTGGTAATAAAACTCGTCATCCTCAGAGTCATCGTCTTCATCACTGGGATGATGCCCTCCTTCATGTTAACGTTAACAGTGAGAAGAAGACGTAGACAATCCCAATTTGTGAAAGAACAAAGACACAAAGTTATAGGGAGTGTGGAAGAAAAATGAAAGAAGAAAGAAAACAAGTAGCAGATAATGCACACAAGCAACGTTAACAGTGAGAAGAATACGTAGACAATCCCAATTTGTGAAAGAACAAAAACAAAGTTATAGGAAGTGTGGAAGAAAAGTGAAAGAAGAAAGAAAACAAGTAGCAGAGAATGCACACAATCAATTTCTAACCTAATGGACAAAGGCATTCAACAACTCATTTCTTGTTGATGAACTGTTTAAAATGAACAGAAAAAGATATCATTTAGATCCTTCATATTCAACAACTCATTTAGTTTTTGTAACCTGTTTAAAAGGTAAAGTATTCTGAAAGATGCAACAATTTCATATAGCATCCACCTTCTCCCATACCACCACCAATAAAATGCTGGCAATGCTACATTTGAGGATATTAAAAGGGACCATCTCTAGACCATTCAACAGGACTACACATCCATGTCCACAATGAGAAAGGCAAGTCAACAAACCTAAATACAAAACAAACACGTACACATAGAAGTAAGGTATGTATGTATATCAAACATTATGTCCACAATGATAAAGGCAAGTATACCTAAAAACAAAACACATGCATACACATAGAAGTAAGGTATGTATAAATATCAAATTAGAGAGACTAACTGGATGGACTTGTATGTATGTAACTAATATCATGCAAATCAATCTATAATGGTCTTACCCAGATCTAGGGGCCTATTGCCATTGCCAGCAGAGTTGGACGGCAAAGAATTGGCTGGAGGATTCGAAGACTTTGTTTCCATTGTAAGCAACTTTAGAGATATTTTTCGTAGGTAGTCTCCCTGAAAAAAGCAATTATAAAAAAAATAAATAAATCACACAGCACTGCATAATGCAAATAGAAAAATATCTTCCGAGGTATTTTGTATTCTGCATGTATAGATACTCTCTACATGTAAATTAATCATGAAATGAAGGGACCCAGCATGACGGATGTACCTGACTTGTGGCAGCAGTAAAAATCTTTTCCTCAAACCTGATAGCTATTTGTCTGAATTCTCGTAAACCTTCTTGACCAGAAAAGGGTATATGCCTCCTCAATGTATCCACTCTACCAACAAAAGAGATATCCTTAATAAGTTACCAGCCATACAGGCACAAATAAGCTATTAACAGAACAGAATTCCAAATTGGGAAACCATGCTGATAATACAGAACTAAAGCCAGAAAAGTGTCCAAGAGATAATGTACATAATGTTTCAACCAATATTACAAAGAGTAATGTGTCCGACTCATTAGTCACATGATAACACACCTTTCTTTCACATGATAGACCACCAAGTGATCATGAGCAGATTCTATTCCCAATAGCTTATTTGGAAGATGTGTTAGAAATCTTCGTTTCTAACTTATAATATGGTATTTGCCACTGTAATCCAACTCCTATAAACCAAAGCTAAGAAAATATATACCCATGTAAAAGAACACAAGTAATGTCAGTCATAAATACATCTCACAGCTGTAATGGTGATACATAAATCAAGCTTCACATATGCACACGCAATGTGAAGCATGTGTATTTGTGCATTTATTTGAGCACTGCTATTTATAACACTTCAAGTGTAACCCGCTTACACCATTGATGCCATCACATCAACTATAAAAAATTGATTGCCTTGGCTATCTACCACATAAACGGGGTTACACTTAGGGCCCGTTTGGATACTTAGAATATCTCAATATATCTGTAAATAGTAGTAAAATGGTTTGAGTTAAAATGTTTTGTTGGGTTTTGAAAAATTATAGAAAAAATTGAATAAATATATTACAAAGTTATAAATTTGTTTGAATATAATTTTTGTTTTGAAATTTGAAAAATTAGTATTGCTTTTTGGGTCTTGTTTGGGAGTTTGGAAATGTTGTAATGATTAGCTAATGATTAGATGAAAAAGTTAAAGATTTGAAATTAAAAATGTTTTATATTTGAGCGATGTTTGGGAAGAGAATATCTTAGAATACTTGAGAACAGTCGTGTTGCCCAACGGAGCCTTAGGGTGTTACGAGTAGAATTTTCCTTTATTTGAAGGACAATAGTGAAATCTACACTTTTGTATTTTAAGCATCTTCCATATTTGTAAATCAATCAACCTTGGTTCTGCATTTTGGGTTGTAAATTATTAATCTCAAGCTCCCCACACGTCTTTTGACCCTAGAAAAATTCTAAACATAAGCCTCACACTCCTGCACACCACTTAAAAAAATATGATTTTATCATTTTACCCTCATTTTATAAAATATAAAATATGAAATATGAGGATAAGAAAGTAAAATTACATATTTGTTAAGTGGTGTGTAGAGTGTGGGACTTCTGTGTAGCATAACTCTTTGACACTATCGTTGTTTATTTGTTTTCAGTGATACCCTTCACTTTTTCTTTGAATTTGCAGTAATATTTAAAACTGAAAATGGATTTTATTCAGTGGATCTTATTCAGTCACACAGTATTGAAATCGATGCATGTAGAATAAGTCAAAAGAAAGAAAATGAGAAACAAAGCATTAGAACCATCTCCAATTCGGGAGTTGAAGTTCTGTATTTGTAACAACACATGCCACTGGTGTGTACCACACCCTTCACTTCTGATGCCACAAACTAAAGAAGACATATAGTTAATCTTAACAACAATCCCGATCATGGGAGTAACATTCCCTAGTTTCACATAAAGGCTTAAAGCAACGGTACAACCCATTAGTCATGTGTATAGGAGTCGGTATTACTTCCAGGGGATCATCGAGTAATTTATTCTTCTGTTTAAAAAAAATAAAAATAAAAAAAGGATAGAGAGATATACATTTTGTTGACAATTCTTTGCCGAGCTTCGGGCTGCAATTTGGTCCTCCAATCGCCGGCGTCCATGGTGGGTTCTCCTGCTCCTCCTCCACCTCCTATCCCTCCTACAGGGTCTTGGCCTGTGGTGGGCCTCCAATTATTGGTATCCATCAAACTTCTGATCTAATAGTTTACAACCAAATCGAACACCAACTTTTACAACGATTTAATCGTGCTCGTATACAAATCGCTCAACTAGAAAGAACGTTATAGAGAGAGAGGCGACGATGTAGCTTTGTGGGAGAAGCGGCTGATTGCAGCTCAGGAGGTAAAGGGACTCGAAAAGAATGAGAGGAAGGCGGACCAGGGCTGTGGTAAATTGGAAAGACAAATTCCTTTATAAGACTACCATTCGCCTGACTAAATGTATCTTTAAAATTTAGTTAATATTATATATTTTTTATATTTATGTATTTTATTTAAATTTAATTTTTACATTAAATTAACTATTTATTTTTTATATAATAATAAAATATTATTAAATTAATAATTTTTTTATTTAATTTATTTCTATCATATTTTATAATTCTATCAATTTAATATTAATAATAATTATATTCTAATTAAATTAATATTAAAAAAATTATACTTTTAAAAATTATTTAATGCTAATAATAAAAAATATTTAATTAAACTCATAAAAAATTCTATCTAAATTTCTTAATTACAAATCAAATAATATTTTTATTAGAATGAGAAATTAATATTTTAATGTTTGCTTGAAATGATAAATTATTATTTTAACTTTTGATAAATCAATTTGGTGCTTCAAATTTGACTAATCACTGTAGTAGAAATCTAAATTATTCTAAAGATACCCAATCAAATGTGAGATCTTTTTAGTACAAATTATCTAAATTTTAGCTAACCTTCAACTTTGTCAAAACCAATGCTAATGCTCTAAGCCGGTCTCTCACACTAACTTTGATATCTCCACACGTACAAGAGTAGAATAATTTGAAAAAAATATTCTACTGTTAATAATAGAATAATTGGAAGAGGAATTAATATGTACGGAATATTTGGCTTTATCAAATTATGTGTGTTACAGTTACAAAGAAATTATATAAAAATAATTTTACAAATTGAAGTAGTTTTATGTGATCTGTCATATCTATTTTATAATAAAAGTAAATTTACAATCTGACAAACCACATTAATTTGTGAGATTATTTTTATATAATCACTTTATGACTAAAATATTTTTCTTATCAAATACTTGTATATCTATAATTCAATAATGTGCCGAATTAAAAACATTTCCAGCATTCGAGTAAAAACTTCTCGACAAAGTGAAAAGAAAATTGTTATTTATTATCTCTACATTATATATTATTAATATGTATATTTAAATAAAAATATAAAAATGATAAATCATTGATGTATGCAGATGTAGAGAGTGATAAAAGATAATTTCGAAAGTGAAAAGGGGTATCCATGTACCGCTCAGAGTATGTTATAGGCAGGCTAAATTTCTCTTTTTATTTTTTTAAAAGTTTTTTATTCATATCTTATAATCATTTTAAAATATTTTTAAAAAATATGTAAAAAAATATTAATATACTAATAATTATTTTCTTAACTATTAAATAAAAAAAAATTAAAACACATAATGTATCAAAATAATAGAACAGTTAAATGGACAAAGTAATATTATTCTATCCATAAATGTTACGACCTCAGCCTCGCAATCAGTTACGACCCAACAAACGATGCATCATGCATGGCATGATATACTGACATGTATGTATAAAACGAAAAAGGAGCGGTACATCAAGCTATTCTTTAAAGGTTCGAGGGATCTGAATAGAATTAATCTTTGTATCATCCTACACACCACATATTATAATTTTTTTATTTTTTTTTATTTGTTTCTCTTATTAAATGTGTATTATATAGATGATGAATAAAAAAATATAAATGTTTCAAGAAGACTAAAATTAAAAAAAAATTTAAAAAAAATTAAAAAAAAAACACTTTAGTGTGTGGTGTGTAGGCTTATGCATAGCAATGCTCTTTTTTTATTTTTTAAAAATATGAAAAAAAATTAAAAAAATATATGTTGAAAATGAAAAAAATATATATATATAAATTAACATTAGCGGGACACCGAGCGGGAGCCACAACGTTGTCCCTAGCACTATTCTTTGAAAAATGATGTGTTTGTTTTTCTCGGGGAGATCGAAGAAGGTTTTGGTTTGGAGTGAGGGCAGTTAAGATATCAAAGAAGGTTTTGGTTTGGAGGGGGCAGTTTGAGAAAAGGAGGAGGGATTCGGTCCTTAATTCTCTTAGTAAAAAATTAAAGTGTTGTCAAATGATTCAAAACATCTTGACGAAGGGGGCAGATTTTTAAGTTGCATAAATTCACACTCGGTAATATATTTTAATGAGTTTTAAGGAAAGTACATGTTTTGCTATAGATAAAGAAAAATTCAATTTGCAACCGGTTGGAGAATCCCCGCGTAACCGGTGCAATAAAAAAATTTATTCTCCCCCTCCCTCTCTTTATTCTCCCCGATTTCCATGAATTAGCCTCCCGATATGCATTTGGTGCTTGTGGCTATGTAGAGTTGGGTTGCAATCTTCTGGGGCTCAAACTGACAGGTGGAGAGAGATTAATCGAGTGAGACCGAGCCGACGAATCAGAAGTCAAAGACGCCTAGAGTGCGAAAACAGGAACAATAATCACTCAATGCATTTTTTCTCCTTGGCCATAAACAATCTTCGGGAGCCTGATCCGATGAACTCAACGACAGGAGAATGGCAAGTAAAACTCCTCTTCTTCCTCCAAATAAGCGGCAGAAGCGGGTAGAGCTTCGGAGAACTTAGCTTCTGAGTATCCAAATCGCCAAGAGTCGACCAGCATGCTTAGGTACAAAAACTCGAAACTGCTGGCGGTGACAGTGATTGTCCCATTATCTCTTTCGCCATTTTCCTGGAACAACCTGCTACTGTTATTGGACCTCAAAGTCTTGTCTTCGGCAAAACCACGGCGCTGCAAATTGAAGAAAACTGCAGTCCCGACGAATACAAATAGCTGATACGGCGGCAACGACAAATACTACAACGAGCTTAGAAGAAGTGTGCTTAGAAGAGGGGGGATTGAGGGAGAATGAGGGAGGAGATGTTGGCAGGGAAGGAAGCGAAGGAAGCAGGGGAGGGAGGAGGAGGGGGTAGGGGATAAGGGATAGGACGAAATTACCCTCCATTTTGTATGTTTCAGTCGAATTCTTACTATTTATTTATTATTATTTTTTAAAGATGTGGCAAGCAAATTCCCTAGGTTCTCACCCCCGATTGCATGTAGCAGGATTGATAAATAATTGAAAGGCGTTACTCATGTTGTATATTATTATTATTATTATTTTTATAAATAGGCTTTATATTATTTTGAAAAATATTTGAGCTATAAATTGATCCTAGAAAATAAAATTTAAAGATTGACATAATTTAATGGGAAAACCTTCTCACCAGTCGGTCTGATCTCCTTCAAATAACAGTCCTCGAATGGATATTTGCCCGTAGGCTCCTATTTTTCAACCCATATGCCTGCAAAATAGCTGATAAATGCTGAAAAAAAAAATTCCTCAAGCCCTCTCTCTGATTTTCACCCCCTTTCCCTTCTCCTCGAAGCCCCCTTACCCTCTCCCTCCCTCTCCCTTTGACACTCCCCCTCTCCCAGTGAAAAAATCTTCGACAAATTACCCAAGACAATGAAAGGAACAGAGTGAGCAAGCGGGACTAGAGTGAGCGTGCAGACGAAGACAAGGACAGCTGGCAGTGGTAGGGAAGCCATTGGTGTTAGCAGCATCAGAATCTTGTCCGAAGTTTATGAGGTTTGATTCTCGAGTTTTGGGGATAGAGGATTTCCAGGTTGGAGGTTCATGTGTTAGAAGTTAGAAGTTAGAACTCTGCAAATAGAGAGAGAGATTAGCTCAGGAGTCTGGAAACAATGCGCAAACTCCAACTACCCTTCCAACAGCTAACATTTTCTCTGTATGAACTGGCTGTGGGTCAAACATTATCTGTATGTAAAATGGATGCAAGTACAATAATGTTGAGTTTCCAAGAAAAATAAAAAACTGCAATAATGTTGTGATTCCTTAATTCTCTTTTATCATAAAGGAATCTTGCGGCAGCAGACTTGGTGTTAAATTTCAAAGGAGGTTGCGACATTTCTCTTCTCAAAAGAAATACTCTTCAAATGGTTTTATCAGATGAGCCAGCTTTATTCCATCTTATATAGGATTTTATACGTGGCTTATTTTGATAGGGGCTGTTAAACGCCAGTAACAGCCGGACCGTTTCAAAGAAGAATTCTAATTTAATATAGTACGTTAGAATGGACATCGTTTTGTGACATTTACCTAACCAAGATGGCGTGGTCCAAACATGCGTTTTGCAACACGTCAGGACTTGAGAAAATTGAAAATGGCTTTTATAAAATATGATTATTAGAAAATCATATAAAAGTTGAACAAATCTTAAATTTAAATAATTCTTTCCAACGGTTCATTAATTTGGTCTCAGACAATGTAATTAATTAATTTAAGTGTCTGCAGTTTTGACTTTTGGGAGGTTTTGGTTCAACTTGTAATTTTGGCCACAAAACTGCTTAATTTATTTATAATTCATGAAGATATTATTCTTTATTTGTATTATTAATATTATTATTATTGTTTATGTTGTTGTTGTCGTCGTCGTCGTGGTGGATAAAGAGTTTAATTAGTTTAAGAAATATATTTCTCAATGTTTAAGGGAAAAAAAAAAAAAACCAATTCAATCCCTATCTTTATGTTTAAATAAATAAATAAATGCACCCATTGGCGCAAATGCTCTTCCTAGCATTTCTCATAGAAAATTAGGAGGTACAAGTGCAACCTCTATGTTATGCAATTGTCGAGAGGATCTCTGTGGTATAGTAAACTCACAATGAATTATATAAAATTAAATTAATAAATTGACTTGATTTTATGTGATAATTTAAATTTAGTTTATAATAAAAAATAATTTTATAATTTAACGTTACCACATCAAATATGTCACTTTGTGAATTAACTTTTGTGAATAGAATATTTTTAAAAAAAATTTAACATGTGATTGTCTTAAAGAGTAACACTTGTATTTCATTGAATTAAATGGATGAAATTCATGATGTAAAAAGTTAATTATAAACTTATCAACGAAAATAAAAAGTTATTCTATTATCAAGTCAATGTGTAGAATACATTATTTACATCACTAAAATAATAATATTTGATTTTTTAAATTTTAAATTTATTTTTTAAAATAAATTATGTCGTATAATACTTTCTTAAATATGCTATAAACACATAATCTTTGAACGGCTAAGGAATCTTTGAACTGACATGCTTCTTAAGGGTTTGGAAGTTTTTTGAAATAAAAACTTCTCATCTCATAATTATAATTTTTTTAAATTTTTAAATAAAATATAATAAATAATACAACTTTTTTAAATCTCAATTTAAATTTTTTCAAATATCAAAACAATAATAATATTAAAAAATAATATTTTATTTAATTTTTAACTTTTATCTCAAACTAAAAATTCTCATTTCAACATCCAAACCTAACTCGATTTCTAGTTAAAAAGCAAATTTGACTTCATGAGATTTCTATGCTTAGTATTTCTGGAGATTTGGAAGGAAAACTTCTAGAAGCATGAAACTTGGAGGCTAATGTTTTGGCGAGACTAATGGAATTGTAGTCTTCTTTCATTTCCGTTTGGTCGCAGAATAAAATATTATGAGGCTAATGTTTTGGCGAGACTAATGGAATTGTAGTCTTCTTTCATTTCCGTTTGGTCGCAGAATAAAATATTATTAAAATATTAATTTTTACTGTTATTATTATATTTATTATATTTTATATAAAAATTATAATAATGAGATGAGATGAAATGAAACAATTTAACTATGCAAACGACGCCTAAATAAGTTTTATTACTTTTTTTTTCTTTTTCCTAGCCTTTATATGAGATCGTCAAATACTAAAAGTAGTGCTAGGATACTGTCCAACATTAACTGTTGGGCATGCCATCTAACACAAATTCATCTTCTCATTTTTTCTTTATCATTTAAAACATTTAAAAAAAATCAATACACTAATAGTTACTTCCTTAACTATTAAATAAATAAATAAAAAATAAAATAAAATATTTGAAGTGTTAAAATGAGGTGTCAAATTAGCATTCCAAATACTAAATTAAGTTCGTTTCTGACAATCAGAAAACCATGGTGGAGGCTCAACTTGAGTAAATTTTTTTAGAGACAAGGATTGAAATTTAGTTAAATCTGTTAATAATAATGGGAACAATTTCTAGCACTACATATGTTAGCCATTAGTTATTTATTAAATTTGATATATTCTAGGGACTTGTTGAGTATGACGACACTCATTTATTTTGGGAGGATGTGCCAAAAATAACATCTGTGATTGATACCTGGTTGCATCATTACAACAATTAAGTGGCATGAATTGATACTAAGCCATTATAGTCAAATAAGTAAATATGCATCATCCCGATTCCCAACTTTCAAGTGCCTTGGAGTGAGGCCAAGCTATTATATTATTGACTAGAGTTTAAGCAAATTAGAAATGCCCCATTTTTGTTTTTGTTTTTTTTAAAAAAAATACAGGATCCAATTACAAGAATGATGTCGAAAGCTCAAGTTTGAGTTTTTTTGAAACAGCAGATGTAATGCTTTCATTTACCATGATGGATGCGATGAGTGATATTTTAAATGCTTCGGAAGTAACTGCTTTTAAGGACCAATCTGTTTTGCTTCCATGCCCTCTGCCTCAAAACCTTATTGGAGCTTTACTTCTATTTTCAATGGAATTCATTGATTGCCACCAATTATTTTGATACCCAACTAATATAACAATGAAAAATGCTTGTTCTTTGCTCTGATACTCAAACAGTCTTATTTATAAGAGCCGACCGGATCTTTCATATTATAGTGCTTCACGTTGCAGGGGATCACGTATCATAGACGCTTAGTCACCGAGCCAATCTTCCTGTCATGCTCTACTGAGCCAGTCTGGGCTAGAGATTCCTGCAAGGCGTTTGGAGCACGTATTTTATCAAATGTGATTGGTCATTCGTTTTGGGCCGCATTAAATGTAGCCTACCCTCCTTTGGGCCGCATTAAATATAGCGTCTTTTTTGTCGGACAGTATTAAATGCGGCATTCTTTTTGCTTGGACCGTACTTGGACGGCTTATTTCTCCATCATTGTAGATGTCGCAAGTCTCATCGCACAGTTCCCGAACACTTTATCTCTTCTTTTCCAAGTTTTGTTTATGAACTGGGTCCGATTAGGCTCAACTTTTAGAGTTATAATGTAAAATGATGTCTAGTTAATGCTAGTCTTTTATAGAGTAATCAGGACTTCAAGCCTTAATTAAGCTCATAATCTGTCTCGGATTAGGCCAAATCTTCAAACCCCTCCCCCCCAAACAACAATAGTCTCCTTCCAGCAGCGGATCCGAGGCAAACAAGGATGCTGACAGTAGAAAGAGCTGAGGAGGGTTCCTTTTGTATGGAAAGTAAATGCAGGCTGTGTTCTGCTCGTTCTGTTTCGGGGGGGTTTGGGTTGATCCGATCACAAAGAGGATTAGATGAGTTTACATGGAGTGGTACGTTTTGTCATATCTGCTGTACAAATTAATTGTCAATATTCTATTGTAGATAGAAACGGATAATGGTATGGCCAGGCCATTCAGTACTGCTCTCTCTATAGCCATATCAATTGTGCTTTGCTAGAACGATTTGGTATTTGAGGAACGTTGTTGAAGGAATATGATATTTGTAAACAAGGAAAGGAAGCTCGATGGCATATTTCTCCTTGGTTCCTAACGACCAAAACATTGAATCAATCGGCCCATATCATTTGTTTTTTCAGAAGAATTGAAAGAACATAACAAAACGAACCGTACAAAAAGCTAACCTGTCTGATCCCTTCAATTAAAGTCTATTATTATTTTAAAACAGAAATGCTAAAGTCACCCAATTTAGCTTCCGAAAACTTTTTTTATTTTTATTTAATGATTAAAAAAATATTTTTTTAACGATATTGTGTATTTTTTAGTTTTTTTTTAAAATATTTATAATGATTAAAAAAATACATAAAAAAAGAATAAAAAGTGTTGTTCGGGACATACATTTGGGATAAATTTTTAGGAGACGTAGCATTGTTCATTTTA
>QEOT01007804.1:0-38539 GCA_003123785.1 Pterocarya stenoptera | reverse complement strand
TTTTATTCTTCTTCCTTATTTATTTATTTATTTCTATTTTTTTTTATGCATTAAACACGCATGCTTTTATTAATAAAAAATCTTTACAACTTCTTACTATTTATCTACACTTCATATTCTATATTTTTTTTAATTTTTTTCTTTTATCAAATATTTTTTATATGAATAGGGAATAGAAAATTTAAAATAGTTTAAAAAGAATAAAATAAAATAAAATAATTAAAAAATTAAAAAAAATATAAAATGTGAAATATAGTGGAGATTAGATAGCAAAATCTATTGACATGCCCGCTGGAACAACTCACACGCACAATGGAAAGCCAAGCAAAAATAATTAGAACATGCGGGGCCCAAGCTAATTTTTCAACCTGCTGCCTTACTGGGCATGCACTCACTGAAAAGAAACAATTTGTTTAGTGGGCAAGAAATTAAAAAAAAAAAAAAGGCTGAGATGACGAGGGACAAAAACTGGTGGTGCAGCAAACAAAAGATAAAAAGATTAAGAGAAATAATAGTTGTAGTTACGAGTGTGTAAGTGTTGCATAATTATTTTTAAAAAAATGAATAAATATGGGATTAATATGAAAAAAAAAATTACTCTTTTAATAATAATTTTTTTAAAAAAAATAATTACACGACGTTTGTACACTCTACGATTATAAATAGAATTATTCGAACCGGAAGTGGACGCACTCACGCAGAAAAAAAAAATGGAATGCTTTCGGCTCTGTGGGGGCAAGAGATGTGTGACCTGGACGCTGGACATATCACGCCGAATGCACCTGGGATTGCTTTAAAATATTTTGAAGCCTATGTAAAGGCTTGTAAATGGATGAAGCAGGGGATTGAAGTGGGAGTAGAGAGTTTTTGGGATCAGAGTTCGGCAGTCAGTTTTTAGTTTTGGTTTTAGTTTTTTTTCTTTAGTTTGTGGAATAAAAGGGGGCATTTTGGTCTGGGGAGGAAAGCAGTGCAGTGCGGTTGTAGAGTTTAAATATATCTATTTACAGTCACTCATGGTTCTTCATACCTCACTGTATAAAAAATGTTAGACCTCTTCTTGTTGGAGAAGATATCTTCCTCGAGAGGCTGCTGAAGAAGAAGATGACTTGATTGAGGGAGAGTTGAGTCGGCGTGAGAAGCCAATAAACATCCCTTTCATCTGGCTGTATGCTTTATATATATATATATCTCTTTGTTGCGTGTGTTAGCTTTCCTCCTCGACCTACTTTCTATCTGGCATACTCTGAAGCTTCCTGCCTGATATAATTTGTCCCTTGGCGTGTTTGCCTTGCTCTTCTTGGTCTCTGACACTTGCATGCTCTCTTGTCTCTTATTGTCTCTTCCTTGTTTCTGATAGCAGTCTGGTGGATTGGGCCCAATTTATGGGCTATGTGCATTTTATCCCTCCACACTACTTTTGAGAACCGGATCCCATCTCTACACCAAATCATTCATTTCACTCTTGTTACACTGTGCACGAGAAACACGTCTTGATTATTATTTTGTTTTAAGAAAATTCTATACACCATACCATTATCTTGCTTTCATCTCACTATATATGATGTGGCATATTTATCACCATTGAATGATCATTTATTAGATAATTTTTTATCATCTAATGATGATAAATATGTCATATCTTACATAATGAGATAAAAGTAAGATAGTAGTGTGATGTATAACATTACTCTTTGTTTTAACACTTATAAGGGTTCATTTGATTTTTCGCGGGCCACTCTTCCAACTCTGGTTGGATACCAGTCCGTTTACTGCATTTTGCATGACCAGCAAAGAATTTGCCTTGCACGCCTTTTTCAGGGAAATAGACCTCAAAGAACAAAGGATAGAGGTGGAGGAACGCACCAAGCTCCAAAATTTTCAGGTTAGAAGTAGAATGCAAGAACAAATACTATCAAAATAGAGCCAGCCACATTGATTGTTTACCAAGGGAACGCAAACATTTAATTTGTCTGAAATGTAATTACACCTTTTCTGTTAATATATCTCATAAAAAAGTAAATAGAAGGAATGAGGATTCGCCCCAAAGAATTTTTTACCATTATATGTAAAAACCTGCCATGAAAGAATGTAATCTTAACTAACTACTCTCCCTATATCGTGATGGTTAGACCTCTGTAGCATCTAATTTTATCAAAGCAGATAAATGCAGTTGCTGCATCTTCATCCCGCTTAATTAAGAAACGCGACTCAGCAGAAATATAATGGTTCTCCTTAGCTCACTCCACTTAAAACCAAAGAGCAGGAAGCCTCCTCAAATGTCAAATTTAGATCAGGCAACATGAATGAAGTATCACGCTCTCCAACCTCCTGTATTATTGAAGCACCATTTGGTTGACATGGGTGTTGTAAAGCATCCAGATCGGTGATCAATGCCAAATCTGATGGAGAAATTGCAGCAGGCTTACAATCTTCTTCCATTTTCTGGGGTCTGTCAGTGACGGATTCGGTGGATACCATAGTGGTTATAGCTTTTATTGTCTTGGGCAACGACTGCAAATCAGCCTGAAACAAAAAGTACAGATGTATTTAGGATGCCATCTTGCGAGGCAGATATATTTAGCTCATGATGATGCTGAAACTTGCAAATCTCGAGACATCATTAACTAGTCGTTGCTTAATTATCAGGTCAACAATTCAGTAAACCGATAGGAAAAAAGGAAGTTGTACGCTAGATTGCATCAAAGACATATATTTGCATGCAAACTGTTATGAGCTTAACGATGTTTAACATAGTTTTTAGAATTTCAAACCAGATATAAGCATAATTAGTGTCTACAAATATCCACAAAATCAAAGATTGTTTTCCTAGAATCAGCAGGCTAGCTAATGGAAACAGACAGAGATCAGCATAGGTAAAACCCATTTTATGCAGTAAATATGTGCATGCCTATATATACATAACCACATATTATAATTTAGCATTAGTAAAACGATTTAATTGTTAACCGCCATGATTTAACTTAAGTACTCGAGATTTGATAAAAGATTTACATAGGCGCAAAAGAAAATAATGAAATAAAATAGAAAAGCAAACTAACCTTTATTTTCTTCAAGCTTTTGTTTGCAGCTCTTTGTTTCTCAAAAGTGAGGCGTATGGCTGCCAGTTGCTGCAAAATCAATCAGCTAATACATTAATATTCAAATTTAGATATCACTAATAAGACATTTTGATTTAAGGCTTCTTTGAGAACACAAACCATTTCATCTCATCTCAAAATTTCTTATAATATCCTTCTTAAACATCACTCAAATACAAATACTTTTTAATTTGAAATTTTTAACTTTTTCACCTAATCATTACAATTTTTTAAAATTTTCAGGCAAAGCATAAAAAACAATACAACTTTTTTAAATTACAAAATAAAAATAATATTAAAAAATTATTTTATAACAATATTTTAACTTTATAATACTTTTATTTAATTTTTTCTCTCCTTTTCCAAACCCAATAAAACATTTTAATTTAAACTATTTCACTACTATTCACAAACTATTTCATTACTATTTATAGATTTCACATTTCATCTCATTCCCCAAACATCCTCTTAAAGAAAAGGATGCATGAACAAGAGGATATAGCAACAAAAGAAATCAATGAAACCTACATTTTTCAAATTTCTCCTTTCCTTCGTGAGAGAACTTTCCTCCTCTCTAAGTTCAGCTATCGACTGCCAAAAGAGAGGAAACATTTGAGATTTGAAGGCAACCATTATTCTACCAATCACCAAAAGCTTAATAAATAAAGGGCTAAATCAAGGAGGCAGCAATACGATTGCTAAAATAAAGTCAACTATATATGTTGGTTGATGAGCTTCCTTTCAAGATTGGATAGAAAGATTAAAAATAACTCCCACATGATAGATATTCCAACGACATTTTACATGCACAAATAGAAGTCTGAGACAAACTTACTGTAAAAGCATTCCCAGAGCGAGCAAGACATTTACATGCACAAATAGAAGTCTGAGATACTTGCTACACAATGCGAATGATCCATTGGAAGAGTAATTAATACACAGTGAATTAAATATCTCAAAGATTGTTCTTTTATCAATGATTCATTCGCGATGCCATAAAATTTTTTATCAATAAAACAATGGCACCTAAAATTGTTCCATGAAAATTTTCATTGATGGGATGATAAAAGTTCCAAGTGTTACCTTTTTCTTCCTTCTCCTCTTGGTAGTGGTACTTTCACCCCCAGCAGCTACCTGTACACGCCCAACATTAAACACAATCATTTAATCAGAAAATATACGTCACACTCCAATAACTCTGAGAAAAAGCAAGGGTTATGAATTTACATGATTTTGCTATAGGTGAAAATTTTCTTGTGCGTACAAAATGCTAGACCGCATTTAATAACCTTTTATGCTAATAGCGAAATACCCATCTAATTGTCATCAAATTTCTCACACACATTTTGGTCAGAATTGTCATTATTCGTAGTATATGTCATCAGAATGACAAAATTTAAAAAATGAAAAACATCTGCATGGTCCGTCCTTTTTTGTCTTTTATCTTATTATTTTTCAGTTGGCCAGAAGCAAAGGCCATTTTTAAACTCATTTTGCTATTCAAAAGCACCATCTTGATTTACCCGAAGGATATAAAAGATAAAATTAAAATAATTAAAATCAGCAAACATCTCGAGCAGAGGTAAGTGACATGAGCATTGCATGGTTCACCTCACTGTGAGTAATGTTATATACAATCGTAGAATGCGTAAGTATTATGTAGCCATTTTAAAAAAGAATGAAGTTTATTATTAAAAAATTAGTTTCTTTTGAATTGGGTCTCGTATTTATTCATTTTTTTTAAAGTGATTGTATGGCGCTTGCACACTTACGACTGTAAACTATCATTTCTCTACTCTTTTTCAGATGTCATATAACTTGTTTGTGACTGCACACGCACATATTGTGGAATGTGTAGACCCCACACTATATATTAATTAAAGAAGAAATTCTGTTATATACAGTTATTTTTGCGTCTTCCTTATCTATTTCATTAATGTGATTGTCTAAAATAGTTATTTTTTATTAAAAAAAATGATGTAATTAATCACATTAATAGAATGTACAAGAAATATAAAAAAATAATTTGCACATAAAATTTTTGTTAAAGAAATGATAATTAGAGCAATTTTTTTTTTTATAATTACGGAAAATCTTATTTTATTACCCACAGAAGTTATGCAACAACCTTTCGAACTATATTCTTTGCGGACCCCACCAGAACTGCCCAACCGAAAAACCTTCCCGCACTGTAGCGATCAGAACCAACGTTTTGGACCCAGCTGTCACGCAGATACCTCGAGAGGTTTTGTCCCATAAAAAGACTAGAGCGGCGAATAAAGGATGGATGTGATAGGGTCACGGATCAAGATTCTAGTTTGATCAAACTGCGGCGACCGCAGGGAATCATTGCCCATCGCAACAAACATAATACTATTATGATAATAGAGCTGCACCAAACTCGCGGACCTATTTCGCCACGATAACACGCCACCCCCCAATCTCAATACCAAACCATAACACACCGCCGCGTATTTACCAAAATCCCCTTGCAAGTTGACGAGGGAGGTGTGTTTTGACTCTTTGGCTGCGCGAGGAGAATTTCGTCATGTTGGGAAAATGCCAATGGAGTTTTGACTCCGACATGGAATTTGGGGGCCGTGGCAGGGAAGGGGGTTTTTTGGTCAATTCGACGGAAAGGCAAAAAAATAATAAAGTGCGAGAAAAAAAAATGTTAGGGAGAGTAGTCAAATGCCAATCAGACCCCAATGCGTTGAATGAAAGTCACCAGATGCAAATATAGAAATAGAAAGTCCTTACTCGTGATAAGGAGGGCAGTTTGGTCAAGGGAATTTGAAAAGTTACCGGTCCGACGGCCGACCGGCAAAAACACCGGATATAAAAGGAATTATGGAAGCTCCTAAAGAGCTGAATATAAAGGAAAATCTGACAGGTGCTAATTGATGATGCTATATTCCATACCCTATTGTGCTAAACCAATCCGAGTTAACATCCGGCTTTGATAATGAATGTTACCGTCAATTCAATAAAGCTTTGATATCATGCCAGACTTTAAATCTAGTCATTCTTCCTCGCACCGCGCGACACCAGCCCACCCCAAGTCAGACTCGGAAGATGGAGAAGAGAAAAGTTAGAGCAACAAACCTTAGATCTCGAACCGTTCGTTGTTTTGGCGGGCCGGCTGGACTCCTCGAAGCCGTCGGGTGCGCCGCCACTGGCGCTGGTGGCGCCGCTCCATGAGAGTGGCGTGTTCGGACTAGCCCTCTCCGTCGCCGTCTTGTTATTGCCGTCTTCGTCTTGAGTCGGTATCGATTTCGAACGCCGTTGGCGTACCGTCCAGTCGATATTGAGAGGTGGCCTGTCTGGAACCCGCGGCGGCCGCGGCGCATGCTTGAGCCGTAGCAACAAGTGTGCCACCAACGAGTCGTCGTTCATGGCATTCTTAACCCAATCGTCTTCGTCGTCGCTCATATTCCCGTCACTGCGTGGTTCCTCTTAAAGAAAGAAAAAAGAATGTCGAGCAGGCGGTGGTGGAGGAAAATCTTCTGTGTTTTCTGGGTATCAGTATGTATCATACATACTAAGTATGCGTTAAATAACAGGGGTTGAACTTTGAAGAAAACTATGGAGGCTTTCAAGTTTGGCTTTGTGGACAAACCCTTTTCTTTCTTGTTGTAGTGGTTTTCAACCTCTATTTTATTTTTTCTTCGGTCTCCTCTTTATCTTTTCTTGATCGTGTCCGGGTCCACCATTAGTACACGTGGCGATGATCCTCCCATATCCCTGTGCTGTGCGGCTGTGCCCTCCGTCTTCTTCGCTTTGATAGGGATCGAGTGGAAACGTTCGGGATGTAGAGTTGGGGGCACATGCATGCATGTATGCATGTATGTGTACGTATTGCGATGGATCATGGTGCGGTGGATAGTTTGACTGAGACAGTGCCATGCTGTGTGTGTTGCGGAAATAGACTCAATAGAGTAGAAGCTGTGGTTATGTACGGTGCGGTGCACGAGTATTCTGTGTAGCTGCAATCTTCGCCATTAAGCTCGCAATTCTCTCTCTTTTATTGATTTATCTCATTTAGTTTATAAGAGCTAGATTAAATTATTATAAAACTTCAAAATATAATAATACTTTTTTTAATCCAAACATAAAATGATAGCCAAATAAGTTTTAATATTTAATATTTTATTACAAAATTGTATATTGGTTTAATCCTTTGCCATTTTTTTTAATTTCAAATATCCGGCAACCGGATTAGATTGAGATTATTTGCTCATAGAGAATTGAAAATAAAACTCTAAATGTAATATTTAAGATTAAATAATTTTATCAGATATGATTATTAATTTTCTTAAGTTATAATAGATGAGAAACATTATTTTGCCATCTACATCTGCACATTCCATTTTACCGCTTGGTAAATTTTTTTTTTTCAACTTAGTGATTAAGGAGGTGGTTTTAAATGTAGTGATGTATTTTTTTTTTATTTTTTAAATATATTTAAATATGTTAAAAAAATGTGAAAAATAAAATTAAAAAAAAAAACTTCTTTACACTGAGCGATAAGCCCAGCCGTCTACATGGGGCGGCAGAGTAGCTGCACCTATAATTGATTGTTTCAAATGTCAAGAATCATGGAAAAACTTCACACTTCTTTCTTAACAGACAGGAATAACCGTTTTTAAAATGGTATAAAAAGTCAAGATTTGTTTTTTGTCCTGATTATAAAAAAGAGGGATAAAAATAAAATCTATGAATTGTATCAAACAGTATTTACTAAATATATATAACAATAAAGAAACTTATAATCCTATAATTATTTTATCATATATTTAAAACTCATAATAAAACTAATGTATCTTTATTGTTATTCTTCCTGATAAAAGAAGGCTTTGAGTAGTGCTATAGGAGGGAGGAGAAGACTGAATAAGGCACTAAGGAATAATTTTTTATACTTTCCGTGCATCATTTGGTATTCTCATTCTCCTGATTTTATTTTAGAGAGAGAAAACTTGAGTTTTTTTAGAAAAACCTGATTTTATTACTCTTCTTTGTTTCATTATTGTTTTCATCCCTTATTTTACACGAAGACAGTATTAGTGATGAAAACTACTAGAGACATAAAATAGTCACGCCACGTTAGTTTGTGAGATTCTTTTGTATTCGTAACGGGACTCTTCTTTCAACATATATTAAATAGATATTATACAAGAAAAACTCTTCTTTCAAGCGTTTTTGCGCACTGAACCACACCAAAGCTGACATGGAATGTGATTTAATTAAATGGTGCGCATGGGTGAGGCAAGGGAGACGAAATTTGAAGTGCTTTGTAGGAAGATATCGAAACGGCACATTTTGATTTTTTAACCCATCGATGGCTCTTCACCGTGCTTCATCCAGCTTCTTCATCAAGCTCAACCTCCATCTCAATCTTGTCCATCCTACAATCAGCCACTCTCTCTACATCAATGTTGCTCGTCGAAGTCTCTCCTCCAATACTTTTCTTTTTCACAGCTTTCACATTTTTCTTTTTTTTTACCACCCACTAATTGGTTCCAAGGATACCATTGATATTGACAAATTTTTTTAAAAAATGTGTTTGGTTACTGAGAAAACATTGTGGAAGTATAGAAACTGAAAGCTTTGGTCTTTCTCATAAAAATGATTTAAGTTTTGATTAGGCAGCTTCTTCTAAAAAGAACGAAGTTTGATTTTGATCTTTTTTGGAAATATGAGAGAAACTACTTTACGGGGCCAAATTGTTCTTTTCTGTCATGTACATTGAATCAAGTCGAAAGCTGGAGTCTATCAAGGATTTCCCAATTTGGTTATTTTAGAGGGCATGCAACAAAAAAAGAGTTAAACTTAGTGGTCAGTATCGTGCACTTCTAGCTGCAAGAATCTTCCTTCATGCATGCATACAAGTACTTGTCTCACTCATTTCCTTCACTTTTGCAGTTTGTAAATTCAGATACAAAGAAAGTTGAGAACATATTTCGCATCATTAAAGCATAAGGTTCCTCGTGAAAGATTTGGGATCACAGAGACAAATGAATTACCGCCTCCCCAAATGATCTTTGGAGCATACCTTTTGTACATTTACTTCTGTAATAAATCTTTGGCTTTTGAGTAAATATAATGTTTCTTTTTCTTTATTACGCCTTTTTGTAATTAGGCATAGCAAGCCATACATGCACCATTTGGCTTGTTCTTTATAAGCCAAGTATTTCTCAAACTTTTAACGTTGATGTCTTAAACTTTTTAATGTTATAAAAATCCATCAAATATTCTCTAGATGGAGAATAGGTTGTTAAGTCCAGGTTATATGGTTTCCACTTGAAGACCACGATTCCCTGTTCCAATACATATATTTGTTTGTATAAGATGCAGGTTATTAATTTCAGGTTATAATTTTTCCACTTGTGGTTTGTAAGATGTAGTTCTAAAACTTTTACCACTGATAGATTGTAGCTTCTATTGTATCGCTAGCTTCTCTTATATTACATATGCATAGTGCATGGCTGATCTACATTGGAGTGGACATGAGATGGTCTATTTTTCTTGACATTCAGTCATTGTTGATGTGAAAATTGTAAATTTGTCATATAGTTAATTATCAGTTGTAACATGAATTTGTATCCACTTCACAGGTTTCTTACTTGGGTGAAGGTTGCACATGATGCATATTGGAGGTTTTATTTTTGAGCAAGTTCAACCTCGTCAACAGTCACCCAAATCCACAATTTTGGGGTCAGAATGAAGTGAGTTGTTTTTTTGTTAGAGAAAAAGTCATACTAGGCTTTTTGAGACCTGTAATATTTGTTTACTTTGTGTTTCATTTGCTGTAATATTTGCCAGTTATGAACTCAATTCAAGAACTACTGTTTCTCATTTCAATGGAATCTCTCCAAAACCATATGCACAACTTTTCATTACAAATGTTAATTTAATGAATCTACATATACCCATTTTGTACATCATAACCAAAACACTTGAAAAGTGCCATTACAGTTAATACATTCAAAAATGATCTACTCCAAAAAGTACCATTACATTTGCTTTCTGATCATAATATTCCTATGTGGCTGAATCCAGCACAGACTACACCAAGTGAAGATCATCTTCACGGCAACGCAGCAGGCCATGCATCCATTGTCCAAGGAAAAGTTAGCCATACCAATAACTGCATGCAGTGGGGCACTATAATTGTTGTGATCATATGTATCAATACCTTTTATATCCATTTTAAGCATGGCCATGCATTTATTTTGGTAAACTGAGCAACCTATTTAAAAGCAACCAAAACTGGTCAAGTCCATACTTTGTTTTTTTTTTTTTTTTTTGTAAAAGTTCATACTTTGTAAAGCTAGAGAAGAATATATTTCGTATCAAAGATGGAATAAGCAGTTAGTTCAAAAGCAAGTTACTTTGTTTTGTAAGAGTAATGGCTTTACCTTCTTGATAAATTCTAGATCGACGCTTAGTATACTGTTTGAGGAAGAATACATGGGTCTATGCTTGCAATTTACAGATCTTACAGTTTATTGTAATTTCAAAATTTTGGAGCATATGCATATAAACATAGATATTATGTACATACATATTCACAAGATCTGAAAACATATTAATGGTATATACATATTTCAAGTAAAGAATGCAACAACTAGAGTATAAACTATATATATTAAACAAGCACATGCCTGCACAGAACATGCAAACAACCATAATATATTAATCTGAAGAAACTCAGCACTCTTAAAATATGTAAGATCCAGTATTTTCATCATTTATTCACAAAGTTCAGTTTCTCATAATATATAAAATTATGCTAGATACTATATAATAAACATTTGCATGTATACCCCAACTCATGGTAAGGTAGTTTGTTATAGGAGGCATTATAGGAAATGCATGCTCTTTCCCTTTTCCCATATATATAATATTTACCAATATTTTAGAATAATATGCAAGATGAAGTTGAATGATAAATTCAATTTATTTAACATTGCCATTATATATACATCGGAATTTGTTGGCATAAATTAAGTTCTAAAAAGTCTGGAAGTGAAGATGAGGAACCAAATTCTCATAAGCTCCAAAATAGTAAACACCAAACCCCAACATCAAGTAACATATAATTTTCAATAAGAACCATCTCATAGCAACGAACACCACTGCATGCAGCACCCAAACATTGAGAACCTAGTTTCTCAACCACACCCTTCATTAGAAATTCAAGCATCCCTTGCAAACAGTCAACCTTCCCAATTCAACACCAATCCTATATAGATCAACTGGATTTAGACTCAAAACTTCTTATGAAATTGAAAAGAGAAGAAAGCAAGGAAGAGGGTGGGACAAATTCCTTATTTCACACAAAGGAGAGAATTTTCAAAGGTATGCATCACCATGATTTTAGAAACTAGACCATTGATAGACCACGAGAAGTGAGAGGTTGATGACTACAAGTAATTTAATTGACACAAATTGGCATAAACTCATTCAAATTGACAGATTTTACTAAAAACAAAAATTTTCAAATAAACTATTGAAACTTAAATACTCCTTATTTTAAAAGCATCTACAAACAAAAAAGTTCCAAATTTCACAATTCCCAACTATCATCAAACATACTGCCATCACTAAAACATATATTGCCTCTAACAAAAAGTTAGGGTGATTTTTTTTTTTACAAGAGCTACTCATAATTTTCCCTTTGATTTTCCTTTTCTCTATCACTACATTTTCCCTTTTCAGCACCTAAAAGATCTTTCCTAAACAAAAAATAAAGCAAACGAAAGGAACCCACTCTTAACCTACCATCATATTTTAACAGAAATGCAGTAAATGTGGGAGAAAAGTTTGAATTCAGTGATTCCTTTGGATTCATAGTAAACATATGGGCTCCATTTCAGCATTCAACACAACATATTTCAACAGAAAATATTTATGCGAATGGGGAGATTGCTTTCCTGACGAAGGGGATCTAAAGGTGAAATGGAGGAGTTGAGAGTGTACTATTTTCTCTTGCAAGCTACTCCAATCTGGTCTGACCTTCCGTGTATGTTTAATGGTTCAACTGGCTTGGGCGTGGCCTTGGATTTCTTCTGCGAGCATCTCTGGTGTGCTCTTTCGTGTATGTCTTCTTCTCCCTTTAGTATTTTGTTTTTGTTTTTATTTTTTAATATAATAAGCCACGTCAGCCATCAGTACACAATCGGTACACAAGATTGCTTGTACCTAGAAGAATCGATTATATAATGAGTACTGCTACATGTATAAAGACTTTTACGCACTACTTTTTATGGACTGCCGTGGCATTCTACGATTTGCAAATTGCAACCCATTTTCTTTTTAACAATCCGAATCTAGATCTCCAATTTGTAATGTATAAAATTTATTATTTATTTTTCAAATTTTCACGTCATATAATTTTTGTTAGTAATGATATATAATTTTAAGGTGTGTAAATTCTACGCATTTCTTTTGAAAATAAGTGAAATCTACTTTTAAGAAATTAAATTTGTCATTTGGATATTAAATTTACTTATTTTTTTCAAAAAGAGTCCACGAGACTTGCATTGTATATCTTAAAATTGTGAATATCACTTTTTATCTGCCCCAAATATACTTCGTCGCAGAAACTCCTCATCTCCCAAATGTAGGACTCCGGCAACCAGAAACAAAAAACCTTCTTCATCACTGAACGAAATTCTCATCCACCCCAACATCTCCTCTACTGCAAAACTCCCCATCTCCCAAATGCAACTGAAAATAGGGAGGGGGGAGGAGAGAGAACAGACTCAGACAAGGGGGGAGAGAACTTCAACCCAGAGAGAACTTGCTCTTTTTTATTGGATGGCTCTACTGTCACTGTTAGGAACTTTGATAGTGCATGTCATCTGTGTTTTTTATTTTTTATATGTATTTTTTTAACACTTTTAAATATTTATTTTTGAAAATAAATTCACAATATTATTAAAAAATATTTACTTAATCATAAAATAAAATAAAACTAGCATTTTCCTTATTTATTTTTTCCAAACCGCATGATTTTTTATTTTTTCTGCCTGGTTTATAATTTGACTTCAGAGTTCAGACCCAGTTTGCAACATAACGAAGGTGTGTAGTGTGGTATTTAAACGGGCTTCACATATTCAGCACACATCGGCAAATTCCGAAATTCACCGCAACGGTATAAACTGTTTGTGACATGAAAAAAATGCGGGAGAAATTTTCTGATGCCGATAGTTGGTCGGGTGGTCCAACCCTTAACCCTAACCCCAGATCCAAGCCCGACCCCAACCATTCCTCCTCCTCCTCCTTCTCCTCCTCGGCTTCTTCGACTTCCAGAACACCAATGCCGCTTCCGGGGTCCCATGCTAAACCCTAAATCCACCAAGCCATCTCGTTCCTCTTCCTTCTCAGCTCCCATGGCCACTCTCCTACTCAGACCCAAACACAGAACCCTCCACAGTCCCGCCCTCGTCAACCTCTTCTCCATCTCCTCAACCCCTCCGGACCCCACCACTGCCGACCAGTCCCCGTCCTCCACCTCATCCCAATCCCAATCATCCTATTTCTCTGATGTCAAAGCCAGCCTCAAACAACAGCCACAACAAAGACCCACCTCCCCATTTTCACCTAGGAACCCCACAAACCCATCAAAACCTTTCAACCCATCTTTCTCTAAGCCTTCCCAAGTTGCTTCCCTCGAAGAAATCCGCAAGAACCTCAACCTGTGCCGACCCCCACTGGACCCAACTCAACCTCACCCTCATCTCTCTCATCACCACAGCACATCTCTTTTCAAGAGCTTTACAAACAGAATGTGATTGACAAGGCCAACGAGAACGGCACCAATACGGAGTCGGGACCCAGAAAAGTTGGCGGTGGCTTTCTTTCGAAGCGATTCGCGAGAGTTTGCGGCAGCTACGATCCTGGTGCGGGGTGGTACAGAATGAGAGGAGGGGTGCGGACCCTTTGTCGTTATCGGATTTTAAGAATAGCTTGAAATTGAAGCCATCGATGGATTCGGGTCCAGTGATTGGCGGGAATGGTATTTGGGAAGGAGAGGGAGCGGAAGGAAACAGAGGGGGAGGCACTGACAATGAAGACGGAGTTTGTGAAGATGTATAGCTATGGGGAGTTAAGGGAGAAGTTGAGGAAGCTGAGTCCGGAGGGAAATAAAGAAGGGAAGGCGTTGTTTTCATTTGGGGAATTGAATGAGAGATTGGTGAAACTGAGGGAGCTGGAGGAGAAGGAGACTGAGTCGAGGATTGGCGGGGTCTCGTTTAAGGATTTGAGGGAGAGCTTGTTGAGGTTGAGGATGTCAGACGATGAGAAGGCAAAGAAAAGCTCGAGTAAGCAATGTGGTTCCGTGTGATATTTGTTGAATTTAATTGATAGATGGTACAAGGAAGTCATGAAAGTTGAGATCATTAAAGTCTATAACAATGTTCCACACACTTCTGATCAAAAAAAAAAAAAAAACAATGGTCCACATAAATAAAGTCTTCCTGAAAAAACTCAAAACTCTTCCAAAGAGTGCTCTCGATCCTCAAAAGGAATAAGCAAGACCCAAGTATATGGGACATATACAAGAACATCGCCCATGCGTGCTAATTTGGTGATACAAGGGAATTAAGGGATTCATGAAAAGTCATGGCGTTAGAATCACAGCTTTTGGGTTTGTTACCTAGTTCCAAGGAAAATATTGCGTTTATTGCAACTTGATGTTTTCATTTTATTTTATTTAGGTTTCAAATAATGCTGGTTGGAATGCTTTTTTTGAGTTATGTATCAGAGGGAAGAAAAATGGTTGTTTTGAGTTGTGGAATCTCACTTCAAAATTTTTGTAGTAATTAAAATTTGCCCGGTTTATGATATGTATATCTCATATAATTTACTGATTCAGACTTATTTTTTCAGTCCAGAGACTTGATGTTTTGGGTCAATTAGGCAGAACTCCAACCTTTATGCTGCAACCTCCAAAAGGAGCCTCTAGTTGAAATGGCAAGTATCCTACTCTCTGCTTTTCTACGTTCTTTTTATTTTTTTTTGGTTCCGATGAGATTGACATTGACTTGAGCAATCATATATTTTCATGAAAAAATGGAAATCTCTCATGCATATACTCGGGTTAGATGCTGTGGATGATTGGACCATAAAAAATGAGAAATCCCAAGTTTATTCCAAAAATATTTTCTTGGAATGTTTGAGCTCTTAATTCTTACTGTTGTTTTGATGTGGAGTTCTTTAAGTGGTAATTATACTTGAAAGTAGTTTTGCCTGTGTTTCACTGTCTTGAACGCTTGTTTATTAAGTGAGAGTTCACAAGACCCAGATTGTTGTGCTTGAAGATGATGTGTTCAATGGCAGTACTAAATGGAGTATATTTGAATACACGGGTGTGGCATATGTTGGAAGGGTTTGCCATTAAGTGGTTTCTTTGCTTCATATAATCTTGCAAAAGAGCTAAATACAAACTCTTATTGTATTTGTGACTGTTTTGTTTTCTTTATATTACAAGATTATAACCTGTCGGGTATTGTAGATAACTGGATTGAGAGATGGTTAACACCATCGCCAAACTTTTTTATGATACCTCTCTTGTCTCACTAACAACCATGTCTTCGAATGATGGAGGGAAAGGAAAAGAATGCCAAAGTGAAACACGTATTTTCCACAGTAGGCCCTTGCAGATTTTTCTTGTGCATCCTATCTTTTATACAATAAATATTTTTCCCTAAAAGCACTGGCAGCAAAGTCATTATGTACTGATAACTGCCTTGATATAAATCTTATGTGAAGTAACTCAATCTTATTGAACTGCATTTCAATTATGCATACTTATGGTCTATTTTTTGGGGGGAGCCCATCCTTTGGAAAGTTCATGTTCATAAAAGTGACTGGTTTGAACTTGCTGATGCCTGTGATTTCTTTTATTCCACATGAATTCACTCTATCTTCTAATATCTGAGGGGATGTGTTGCTCTACTATTTTTTGTTCTAATATGTTTGAAATATTTTTCATGCAGTATTTCCATCTGGATAATATGTCTTCTGCAGAAAAACTAAAAACTGAGCTGACAAACGTTAGGGCTGAATTTAAAATGTCAGAGGCAGACTGTGGATCTGCAAGTGTGCAAGGTAAAGGGGTTTTATTTTAGTTTCATTTCAATTTTCTAAACTAAGATTTCTTTTTTCTGATTTTCTGGTTTATGATACATGTTTAACCTTTATTTTCAGATGCACAGGCATAACTACTTCCTGTGTACTGGGTTAGCACCCTCATTCGTTTTAATAAAAACTATTTTACCTATTGAATAACTAATTACACTAAAATGTAGACTATGTTTTTCCCACTTCTATCATTATGTAATGGTGAGTCCATAATGAATAGAAGTGAAAGAATTGCTGAAAAGAAGTGAAAGAATTTACCTATCAAAAAAAAGAAGTGAAAGAATTGCTGAAGAATGAGGAAGTCAAACATAGTGGTGCTCCTCCCTCTGTTATTCGTTGCCTCATTTCCTTTCTTTCCCTCTTCCTTCCAACAAGGGACACCTTAATTCTGGCATATCCATAAATGGCTTTGACTTGAGAGAATGGTTGATATAAATACACTGCAAATGATGAAGTAAATTCAAGCTATTGGGTAAGCCATGGTATATTATAGAATGTGGGGACGAAAATTACTAGATTGAGATGCATTAGGTATTAAATCTGAAGAGTGTAGAGATGAGATACGGATGACTTAACGAGGATGTCTGGAGTTTGAGTGGGTGGGATTGTAATTCCTTGGATTGATTATAGGAATGGTGGTAAATGAGATCTCACATTGCCTCTGAAGAAGAATTTGTTATGGAGTGGTGTTTCATGTGCAAGAAGCATGGGGAATCTGTGGATCATACTTTTGCATTGTGAGGTGGCAAAGGCTTTGTGGGATGGAGTTTTTAATAGAATTGGGTTGGCTTGGGTGATGCCTTTGAGAGTGGTGGATCTTCTTGCGTGTTGGGACGGCCTATTTGGTTGCTCTCAAGTGGCTGCAATGTGGAAGATGGTTATTTTGTGTCTAATGTGGTGCATTTGGCTGGAAAGGAATGAGCGGTGTTTTAATGATAAGGATCGCACCTTGGAGGAAATTCGGAATTTTTATGTGTACTCTTTATTGCAATGGTTTTCTATTTTAGTGATTAATGGAGCTTCAGCTTGTGACTTTTTTTTGTTGTTTTCTACTTCCTAGAATGTATTTAGGTGTTTTCTTTTGTATACGTCCCGTGTACATGGGCTTCTTCTATTTCATTCCTTTTAATAAAATTGGCTTTCTTACTTGTAAAAAAAAAAAAAAAAAATCTAAAGAGTTCCAATTGTTACATTGAGTATTTCTTTTAAATTAAAAGCCTAAATGCGACTTGGCCTTTTCCTTGGGTCGTTTCATAAAGCAAGAAGGCTACTTTTGAAGACTTTCCTTCTTTTATTTTATTTATATTATATATCTAATTGGTTTGTGGTGGGCCAAAATGTGTTATTTTTGTACAATTGTTGAAGGCTCCTCGCAATTTTTAATTTTATCAAAATCCCTGTGGTGGAATATTGGGTAGCTGCTAGTTCCCTTTTTTGTGTTTTTTCTATATTATTTAGATATATGCAAGGGTATCTCATATCTCGTGAATAAACACTTAATATAATTAGATCTTTTCAGGTTTTGCACTTGCATGGTGTTAATGGCTGAGTTGAGAGAGGGAAGGAGAGGATTTAGATCATTAGAAAATGATATATTTTTTTTCTGATAAAAAAGAAAGATCATGGGAAACATCCAGTAAATGGTATATATATGTATACATTTATATATATATATATATTTTAACCATTCAAATCCCTAGAATTTTAAGTTGTAGCTCTATACCTTTTTTTGTGTGTGTGGTACTAATCTTTTTGATCGTATGATGGTTATACTTTAACTCTTTCCATACTACATGTTTGCAACCGGTGGTGGGTTTTTTTTTTGTCTTTTCCCGGCCATGGATTGTTGACGTATTTTCTCTGATTTCTCTGCAGTGGCACAACTCACAACCAAGATCAAGCATCTATCTTCAGTTTTACACAAGAAGGTGATGATCAAACCAATAATCTCTTTAATTTAATCTATTATGTCCAATGGTGTTTGTTGTGTTACTGCTCAATTCTCCACTTTTAAGTTTAGAATACGGTTGTGAATTTCATAGTTTTACTTGGAGTTATACCAATCTATCAATTCCTTGATCAATTAGCAGGATTGGTTCTTTTAATAAGTGATGTAACAGAAAAAAAATACTAATCCTGTTACTTGAACAAGAGATTGACTTCTCCTTATAAAGAGTTGGTTACCTGTATTTAGTTTCAAAGTAATTGGGCATGGTCGAGTTAATCAACATACTGCGAGTCATCCTAGCCAGTGATGAATTAATTTAATATTTCATATAATATTTTGATAGAGAAAATTTCAATTCTTAGGGAGATTTATTAGAAAATAATATTTATTTTGGAACACATTTAGACCATAGAAGATAAATAAAGTATTTTTTTTTTGTAGTCATTAATATTCTCTAAAAATTTTGTGAAGATTTTAAATCATAATTTTAATTTTTGTGTTTACTTAAACTTTATGTATACACTTTTTAATGAAAACATTAGATTAACTTTTTTGCTGTTACGATTTTTGTGAAATGCCTATTTTCTTTAGGTTTTGAATTGGTTTTTTATTTCTTACTCTTTAATCACTTTTGTTTGTTTATTATCACTTTTTTAGTGGTGTTTCTAAGAACTTCTAATCGAACTATTTATTCCAATATAAAATATTTGGCCCCTCCAAAGTTATAATCCTGACTTCGTCCTTGATTCTAGCCGTACTTTTTAACATTAAGGCCTAGAAATTCTGGGCACGCCTAGTTGCACTCTGTTTTTAAGTGTTCGTTATGTTGTTAAATCTATACCGATTCGCAATATATACATATATATATTTATATATATGCTCTTTTATGCAATTGTCACTTAATGAAGGCCATTGTTGTTTGAACATGTCAGTGTTTGTCACGGGAAGCTCCATGAAATGTACCTCTAGGCATGTTCAAGTGGAATTTTCACTTGTGACATGATGTCTGAACAGTGCCTGGCCGCCATGCACGTCAAAATATCTTTGTTAATGTCAAATTGTAATCTGATCGTTGGTTAGCTTTCTTCTGGTGCCCCCCACTTTAAGGTAAAGACTGTGAAGTGTGAACAAGTCTGCTTACTAGTTGAAGAGGTGTCATTACTACCCTATTTATTCCTAATTATATTTGTTTTGTCGTAATGCTGTAGGATAAACATTCTCGAAAGGGTCTTCTAGGAATGGTGCAGACAAGGAAGAGATTATTGTAGTATCTCCGAAGAACCGACTGGGATTCCTACTGCTTTGTTCTCTCTAAACTTGGTCTCCGGGACAACCCTAATTACAAGAACTAGGCTTCTCACTCTCGGTAAGATCACTAGCCAGTCTATCTGTTCCATTCCGTGAGGGAGTTGAAAGACACAAACTACAGTTGATTTTCATCCCTTCCTGAATTCATATTTCTTTGTTGGTTTTCTTTATTTTTTCCCCTTTTTCAGCAAGTATCATGTCATTAATGTAACAGTCAAGCATACATTAATGATGTAGTTCTGTTCATATATAGTTAGAATAAATTCTCTCAAAATGATTTCATGCATGATGCCTCTTTTGCGATATCTTCTTCATCAGAATCTACAAGTAGATAAATGTGTCTGTAACTTTTGTTTATTTCCGAAAAGCCACGGTTTTCTAAAATTTGATACTCCCAAAAAAAAAAAAAAAAAATCATTTTTACTAGTAATAATAAAGAGAAACTGGTTGAGCTCAATAGAACTCACTAACTCTTTATTATCAAATCCTTGCTAAATTCCCATTCAAAGATTTTGGATTCTTCATGGTCTAATTTGAATTCTGGGGTATAAAGTTGGATAAAAATAGACACAAGAAATAAGTTTTATTAAATTGAGTAGATTTTTCAAACAATATTAATAATCAATAAATTATGTGGAGCTTATTTATGTCTCTTCCACCCAATATCCGAACGCTAAAAATTTAAAGTCCACTTTGCCTAGAGTCATTAACCACCTATTCCTGTGCCTTGTAGTCCAGTACCCTTACATTATGCTACCTTATATATTGCAATTTATGGAGGTATGGTGGTGGATTGCTGTGCTAGTCTCCCCACATCAAAGTTTAGGTTCCATAAGTGATTCTTAAGGGCTCTGCCGTGGGTGTTCTCCAAGTTGACGTCCAAACAGATCAAACAACAGATCACGAGTGTCTAGGTTAGATACTAGGCCAATTATACACAACCAATATCTGCTTTGCCAGAATATTGGAGACTTACTATATTTGGAGATGCCCCCATGTTATGGAAGGGGCTGATGATCAGTTTATAAGTGTGAAAGAAAACTTCACCTCTTGATCTAGTTTTTGAAGTTAAGAGAGATCTAAAACCACCAAGCACTGGTATTAGAGTCCAAGTTTACCAATAATTTCAAGCCCAACGGGTTGTTTCACATTGATTGTGGAAGTGTCTAGTGGTTTTAGTGTGAGAAAGACTCAACTCTTATTTGAAGTCATCTCAATCCAAGACCACCGAACACTTACATTCCATGTCAACTAGTTGGGGCATTATATATGGCGGAGATGATATCACTATTGAACAAAGTTGTTGTTGTTGTTGTTGTTTTTTTTTTTTTTTTAAAGATTTCAATGAACATTTTTCCTCCTCATATTTTATAGATGTCATCCTCAACGACGAAAACAGACATAATAAAAACACTTCACAGAACAAACACAACCCACAAAACATAGCTTTCGGCATATGCTAACATCAGTCATCAAGTAGGCTTAAGCTAAATGACACACAGACCGGAATTTAGTTCTTCGATCACGGCGAATCAGATGGTCCTGGAAACTAAAAAGGGGGCAACAAAGGAAGTGGCGGTGACAATGGCTGCACTGGTTCATCAAAAACATTATCTGGTGCTGATGGTGTTGACATAAACGGAAGTGGTTCTTGCGGAATATCGGGAACTTCAGGAAATGGAGGCGGCAGTAATAAGGTGTCCGGCGTCTGTGGAATAGGAAAAGCTGGTGGCTGAATCGCATAGGCGTCTGGTGCAGTTGGGGCCGATGTGAAAGGTGGATAAAACGAAATTGGCTCCTGTGGTGGAAACAGTGGAAACTCAGGCGGTGAAGAAAAAAGAGGGGCAAGTGGTGGAACTGGTGTGAATTCGTCTGGTGGCAAATCCGGAAAGGGAGGTGGAAGAAGTAATGGTGGGGAAAGTATTGGAAGGGGAGGATTTTCAGTAACTATATCTGGAGGTGATAGCCATGGAAATGCTGGTGGTTGTATATCTGAATCAGGAGGTGGAGGGGAAGGAACAAGTGGTGGTGGAAATATGATAGGTATGGGTGGAGGCAGGAGTAGCGGTGGTGGCGGAGGGGATGGTGGTGGTGGAGGTGGCGGAGGTGGCGGAGAAGGCGGTGGAGGTGAAGGAGAAGGAATTATAATTGGTGGTGGTGGAGAAGAAATTAAGGGTGGTGGGGAAGGTAGCAAAGGAGGCGGTTGCGCTATTGGTGACGGAGGTGGAAGCTGGGGAATTGGGGGAGGAGGAGAAGACACAAATGGCGAAAGTGGCGGCGGATTACGACGGGGAGTCGGCCGGAAGGGGTTGTCTGGGGAAGGAGAGGTTGGAAAAGGCCATTGGCCGCAAGTTCCAAAGAGGTATTCGTATAAAGGGTCACAGCTTCCTGATCTTGTTCTTCTTCCAGTACTTCTGCTGCTTCTTCTGCTTCTGCTCCGTCTTCTGCTTCTATTGCTGGTTCTCTTTTCTTCTTCTTCTTTGCTAATTTGTGATCTGCCTTCTGCGATGGAGTGGTTCAGCAGAAGAAGAGCCACTAGAGTTAGGATTACTAGGTTTGCTTTCATCTCGCCTACACGGAATTACTTTTTCTCTTGGTCATGCAATATATATAGAATCGGATTATTTATATATATATATATATATATATACAGATTGAATATTGGGTTATATATATATATATATGTGTGTGTGTGTGTGTGTGAGAGTAAAGGAAGCCCCTGGCAGGTGTGCACAGTATTATATATGACTGTATAATTAGTAAGTAAAATAGCTTGTGCTATTAATTTAATAACGTTCGATCTCTACCTCTCTCTCTCTCTCTCTCTCTCTCTCTCTCTCTCTCTCTCTCTCTCTCTCTCTTTTATTTAAATAAGATCCTTTGATATTAAGCGATAAAAATTATAACGATATCTTATATTAATATAATATCATAATTTTATCTCATTTAATTAAATATTTTATGTGATGAATTCACTCGTTTAAGTCAGAAAATAAATAATAAATTTATCTCTTCCTAAACTTAAATTTTTAAGATAAACTGTAATTTCATATATATATATATATATTACCTTAAAAAAGTATATCTAATTTATTTTTTCAGACTTGAACCATAATTTAATTCTTGCGAAGAAAATTTTGAACATGAGTTTCATCCTTCCCATGCTCTTTTCATATATTATTTTAGACTGCGTTTGGATGTGGAGCTAAGTTCAGTTAAGTTGAGTTCTTTTATGAATAGTAATGAATTGAATAGTAAAAGGAATTATGTGAGGTTTATCTAAACTGAGTTTAAAGTCATGTGTTTATATGTTAAGATGAATTTATTACTTTTTATGAGAAATTAAAAAAAGTTGTAGATCTCATGTATAAAGATGTTTTAAGTTGAAAAAAATTATGGGTTTCACGTGTAAAAATATTTTGAGTTGGGTCTCCGACCCTTTCTGCCCAATCTTAGAACGGATAGTTAATGTGTTCCACTTATTGAACAGGGTTCTATGGTCGATCTGCGACCCTTGGATGCCGAAGGCGTCCTTGGGGTGATCTTATAGTTCTTACGGGGTGGAAACGATAGGGTCGGTCTATGGATTTTCCTTCCTTTTGCCGCATTTCGATCAAAGGGTTGAAGGGAGATAGTGCATCAAGTTGTTCGCAAGGGCCAACTTGATCCTCTTTCCCAGGGATCCCAAATGAGGGATCTTTAGGTTTAGTTTAAAATTAAACTCAACTTAGTTGAGTTCAGTTGAATTTAAAAACTAAATGCAACCTTAGCTATTTCTTGAAATAAATTATAAGCAATAGAACTTTTGAATTATAGAACATGTTATTTTCACATGATTCTCCTATTTCTAGCTCTTCTAATGAGAATCATGAACTTTAAACTAAAATAATACTTAATTATAAAAATAGGAAGTTTAAAAAAAAATGTGGAAATATCTTATCAATTTGGCTTTAATATGTTGTCGGTGCTTTCACGGCGCCGGACCTGATCGTGGACCTTTGACCGTACCTAACCTCGGATGAAAGAAAAAAGGTTCATAATGGAACAAATCATCAAAAAGTTATTGACCTCCGTTGATTAAGAACAAAAAAGAAGAAAAAAAGTTCAGAAAAACGTGTAAGTAATACCCTGACGCAGAGAGCATACACTTCCCACAGGCCACACGTATAATGCTTAAATGCAGGTACAGTTGACGTTAATAAATGCATGCAGTAAATACTAAAACGATAAGACTTAATTAACTTCGGCCAGCTAATGTTTACGCCTTCCAATATCTGGATTGGTACGTGGAATGGGGAACTTTACCCTGCAGCCTGGCTTTTTTTTTTGCAACAGTCCTCATGCTTTGTGCAAGCTAGAATGGGTACTTATGGTTTAGCCTAGTTTTACGTGCCAGTTTGGACACAGTAGAGAGTGCCCTTGAATGCATGCAGCATTGAATATAGCTAGCCCTAGGTCCTACATCCTTCTTTTGCGTGTCACAACCCCATCAACATAAATAACAGTAAATATATTATATATATATATATATATGCATATATGTGTGTGTGTGTGTGTAGGATATCAGCTAATTAGGCCAGTTCAGCTTTTGGACCTATTTGATCTTTGGTTTCGTCTAATTCTCGGACCCACTCCCGAATCATAGCCATAGAAGCATATATTAATCACGAAACGTACCGCGTGCGAGTAAGCTGTCATGCATTTGCATACATAAAATGGTAATACAAAATGCGAGTAATGAGGTGACCTCATCGAGACGATCGATAACATCAATGCATCAAACAAAAGAAGCCATGGAGAAGGCCACAACTCCAAATTCCTGATCATTAGCAGCAGTGCGCGCTACACTTTATTAATGATATTCTGTCGATTATTCCAAGAAAATAAACAATACTTATAACTCCCCCACTACTGCAAATGCCAATTAATCGATCTCTCTGCTCTTATCTATGACAAAGAATCGATGGCCATTTCAAGCAGCTGGCTATGCACTAGCAGCACGCAGAACATGCTAGTTAAAATTGTTCATCCCGGTGGCCATGTTGAGCTCCATGATAGGCCCGTCCTTGCAGCAGAGGTCATGCATCGGAACCCAAGATGTTGCGTCGCCCATCCACATGTTTTCCAGCAACCATGGGCAATTGTCGAACCTGAGACAACTCTAATGCCCGGCAATAATTTCTACGTCGTACCCCTTGCAACCATACGGAAGCTTCAGCAGCGGAACGCCTTGAAAAATTCTCCCTCTTCAGGTCCGCAAACCCCAAGCACTCAATCTAGCAAAGGAGATCAAGAAGATCAAAATAATGGCAGTAAGGGTTCTACTCGTCCAAAACCAACACATGCTGCTGCTAGCAATATGAAACCTAATACAGCCAAGCGGGGTTGCTTTTCTGATGGTAATTGCTTTATCTGCTTGCTAAGGGGAGCCAAGATTCAAGAGAACGGCGATATTGATTCGATTCAGGAAATTAAAAGGTCACCAAGAAGCAGAAGCAGCAGCAGCATTAATAGCCCTCATCCAGATCATCAGGCCAAAGTGATTACCAGAAAGAGGAGGAATTTTCAGAGACACGGGAAAAGAGGGCTTCCCAAGAAACAGCCTGCATCTCTTGATCCTTGGCAACCAAGTATGGAAAGCATCAAGGAAGAATCATTATAATTAGCAACCATTTTTAATTTTAATATGATGTAAAGATGGTCAAATTTAAGTGGCACAATTATTCATAATTTCATAGATCATTTCCAAAATATTTCAATTCTGCAAAAGGCTTCGGATCGAAAACTTGTTAAGATTAGGCTATTTCTGATCTGACCATCATTATTCAGCTTGCGTGTGTCATGAAAATTTGCAAATAATGGAAGGTACGTGTCCGTGCGTGCAGTATTATTAATACATGAGAAATAATAATTGTAAGCGTCGTGCAATCGCACTTAAAAATAAATAAATAAACATGTGATATACATTAAAAAGAATTAATTTATTAATAATAGATTTTATTTTTTTTAAATAAATTGTACGTTATTTACATATTCCACGACTTTAAGTAGCATTATTCTTAGTTTAGTATATCATGATGATTAAGATATTTTTGAAAATATAGGAACAACGATATTAATTTTTATGAAGGGGGATCATGAGGGTGTTACTTCTATAATAAGTATTATGATCTAATGATTGAGCAAACAAATCTTATAACTTGTTTGTTGATTATTTGTGCAAAATTTCATTTGTGATATTGTAACTTCTACTCGAGGTTGTACAAATTGTTATCCGGTCCATAACATCATGCGCGATACTCGTCATTAATAGTTAATAATATCCATTAATAACTTAATACCCCCAATATGACTATATATATATAAGATAATTCTTAAAGCATGAAGGAAAATATAGAAAAAAAAGAAGAAAAGTACAATTTATATATAATAATTTTGCACATTGGATCTCATCCCGTTTCAATAGTGAAATTATTCATTTATCTTATCATTACAATTTTATCAAATTCCACGTAAAATATAATAAACAATTTAATTTTTTCAAATATCAAAACAATAATAATATTAAAAAATATTATTTTAATAATATTTTATTCAACTTTTATCTAAAATTATCTCATCTCATCTCACTATCCAAACCGCATCTTAATAAAATATATAAATTGTTAGTACGTACGCAACTTGAGAGTATGAATAAGTGATGATAATTTGAAATGCAAAATATATTTAAAAAAATAAAAGGAACCTGCACTTACGAATATGGAAAACAAGCAAAATATAATTAAGCGTGTAGATTTAATTTTAATGCTAGTTACAAGTTTTAGGTATATATGTAAAAAAAATAGTGAATCCCATAAAAAATGAGATCAATTTTTTTTTAATTTTTTTGTTTATAACAGACTTACAATATTTGTATAATTGAAACTTATATAAATAATTACTCATTTAAAAACAATTTTTCGATGGTCGGATTTGATAATGGGTCGTAATTAGTTGAAACACAAACTGTAGTCAGGACTAAACTCTTGTGAAAATAGTAATTGGATATCAATCAATCCAACAAGCTATCTTGCTCTATTGATCTTTTAAAGTAAAAAAGTTTACGACTTTCCTAATTTCATTTTCTGCCAAACAAAACCTAGGCCGATTGAGCCCATTAGGATCTTTTCAAGTTTGTGCTTAAAACGTTGGGATGAAGGGATGATATCTATCTTCACTGAATTCAATCGTTCTTCTATGGGTCGGGCCGTATAAGCTAGCAGTTCGTGATCCCTACACATTCAAGATCCAAGTCAACTACACCTTTTCCTTTCCTGGGCGGGCGTGTTCTTCGACCCAACTACCCAATTAGGAGAGAGAGAGAGAGAGAGAGAGAGAGAGAGAGAGAGAGAGAGAGAGAGAGAGAGAGAGATTGCAATTGGAGAACTTAAAAGACAAACAAGATGCATTAATGTAATTTATGATCGACATTATAAATTAAGCTGGAGCCTTGTAAACATAGTAGCAGTGCTGATGAAACTCAAACTCATAATTGTAATTGTATGGGTTAGACTCTATATAAGCAAGTAAAATATTCGTTGATTTGTCAGAGGATAAGTTTAAAACTAAAAATTTTCATTTTTTTTTTCAATTTGATTTGTTAGCAATGTAGGTGTGTTCTCTGCTTCGATCGATTTGCAAATAGAACTTCTTACTGTCGATGCCACAAAGACAGAGAAAGATATCAAGAGATGATTGTCTCATCTTGTAATAATATTTATTCTCATGAGGGGCCGTTGCTGTCTTGCTGAATTGTGCGTGCATGCTAGCAGTCACATGGTGATCATGGTGGATGTCCACGTGAAGGATTAATGAAGGAGGGGAATAGAACAAGAGCACATATGAAGGAGGGAAAGGGGTGTAGCCAAAAGAGCAGGAACCCCCTTTTGTTTTCATTATATACAAGATCATGATGTTGCAATAGCGCCTAGCTAACCATGTGCATGCATGCGGCGATCGAACATACACATATGTGTGGGGCCTCGGCCACTCTTTGGGGTAACATCATTGTCCATGTCATGAAGGGATGGGCAAGGAGAAGAACAAAAAGGAACACATATTTAGGTTACAAACCCATGTCTTGCGCGTACATGTCTCATGTGCGTGTGTGCGTATATATGCGTACGTACATGTAAATGTCTCTCTATAGGTATGTGTGTGTGTATGTGAGAGAGAGAGAGAGAGAGAGAGAGAGAGAGAGTTTCAAGTTTTTCTAGAAGCTCATTCTACGGACAGAAATGCCAACCACAGGCACCCTACAAGCATGTCACGAGTGTTTTAAAACCAGAATTCTTGACTAGCATGCATCTGATCAATCCAATGATTTGTATATATTAGATTCAAATGCTTAATTGTCACTAAAAAACATAATGCTAAGTGCCATTTATATGACGGCCCCCCTGATCTCCATGATTTGGACATACATAAGATTCCTTGTATTATGATCATTTAAGGCTAAATCCCTCATTCAACAGCAATAACTTTTTCCCATCTTATCTACGCACATTTGAATCATGTTTAACAGCAATACATGCCATGAAGTTATGAATTTTAATCTCGAACGGTCATGGGGGACAATATCAATCAATTCCCATTCAGACAAATAATCATGAGGCATGGTTTTAGAATAGAGGAATGTACCCCCTCACCATCTTTTCAAGTATTACTAATATATAGTACCACTCAAATAATTTAAGGGGTACAAGAAAACAAAGAGGCAGAACTTCTGGTCTCTCAGGAGTCATCATTCTTTTCCTCGCATATATCCAAATGAGCATTGCTTTGCATCATCCTACACACCACACACAAAACTATTTTTTATTTATTTTTATTTTTTTTTCAATTTTTTTTTTATTTTAGTCTTCTTGAAACATTTATATTTTTTTATTCATCATCCATATAATACACATTTAATAAGAGAAACAAATAAAAAAAATAAAAAAAATTATGGTGTGTGGTGTGTAGGTTGATGCAAAGATTAATTCTATCCAAATATTTGGCATGCATGCACAAAAGCTCGATCAAAAGGGCATCATATATATGCAGCAGCAATTTATTTTCTGAAAAATAAGTAATTAAGTATCACTCTTCTAGTACTTGACATCTTTTATCAACACGATCATGTTTATGTGTTAGATAGAGACCATCAAAATTTAGCGCCTGTTTGGATAGTGAGATGATATGCGATGAGTTGAGATGGTTTGTGAACAGTAATGAGATTATTAGTAGGGGTGTTCATCCAGGTTCCGACCCGGGAACCCAGGTATATTTGGATTGAAACCCGGATTTCAAATCCGGGCAAAAATCCGGACCGGGTTGGTCTGGATCAGACCTGGACCGAAACCCGAATGAATTCAGGTTTTTGAAACCTGGAAATCCGAGTTCCATGTTACACTCGGATTTTATTTTATTTTTTTAAAGAATGCCAATATTGGAAATTTCTTTGGACGAACAAAGTAAACAAATTAAGCAAATCCGGGTGCATATAGAGAGTAGATAGCGAAAAGGACAAACAGATTCAATAACAAATTTGGGTTTTTTTCCTTAACTTTCCCAACAACCAAACAAATTCAATAAACATTTTTCCTTGAACTTTGCCAACAACCAAACAGATTCAATAAAATAGAGAATCAACAAATCCATAAACAAGCCAATACAGATTGAAAAAAAGAAGAAGCTTCGAAACGTTCCAAAAACCACTCGACCACCAACAAACAGATAGTCAAAGCATCTATCCACCACCGCACGACCCATCTCAACGGTAAATAGTTCACATACTCAATGAACTCGTACTCACGCACAGAAACATAGTTACAAGGGGAGAGAGAGAGAGAGAGAGAGAGAGAGAGAGAGAGAGAGAGAGAGAGAGTGCCGGAACAACGACTTGTAGAAGCAAAGGTTGATGGTGACAGAGATGTGGCGACTAAGAAGGAGACGCGGCGACGGGGTCAAGATGGTGGCTGAGGGACCTAGGATTTCTGCTTCTGCCGCAGCACAACAAGAGAGAGAGCGAGTGACTAGAGAGAGAGATAGAGAGATAGGGAGAGCGAGAAGTGAGTCAAAGGGGGGTTTTACCGGTTTTAAAAAGACCCGGGTACCAGGTTTAAAACCCGGTACCAGGACTGTGTTGGTCCGGGTTTTGCCATCTGGATTCTGGATCCGTTTTGATCTGGACTGGAACTCGGAACTGGAATCCGGATTTCTGGGTTCCAAGCCGGGCTGAAAAAAATCCGACCCGTATGAATAGTACTAATTATTAGTTAAAATTAGACGAGGTGAGATGATTTCACCTTTGTATCCAAACGGATCCTTAATACCCCCAATTTAGATCTTGATTGATAATGATATATACACAGCAGTTCCAATGTTTGAGAGAATGGATCTTTTTAAAAAAAAAAAAAAAAAAAAAACCTAATTCACGACGTTGATCGATGCGGTAAGCTAGCGGATCTATTATATTTTGTGCGACTTTGACATGATAAAAGTTCCAACACATAAACATGTGGGTCCAAAGTGTTGGGTCCCACTAGGGCTTTAATGTAAGCATGGAGCATATCTACCATACAAAAAACTAAAGTAGCTGAGCCTTCACACTACAACAAAAGTGACAACGAAAGTGCATTTCTATGTCATATGAATAGTACTACTAGTAGCCTCCAAAAAGCAAAATGCTTTACTTATGAAAGAATTATACTCCCAAAATATTAGAAGAATCCTTGGGATTGCAACAACAATTCCGTGTGTGGCAAAATCTTTTTCAAATTACTTGTCATGAACTCTAGGCCGATCGAGTGTTGAATTAAGTTCCTAATCGATCGGAGTGAAAACTTCGGTAATAATTAAATAAATGTTAAACAATTCCTCTGGCTAATGGTGTGGTATCCATAAGTTTCACATCAAATTATATACATTTTTATAGGCTATATTATATATTATATATAATTTATATTTTATATAAATATATAAACAGGAATTTAGTCATATTTGGCTCTACTTTGTGTTCGAAAAAGAGGGGGACAAGAAGACAATAAGATAAGTTGCTGATTATATACTCAGAACATGCCTTTTTCTAAGTTTGGGATTATTAAATGAGATATATATTTTTTAGTTCTTGAAATGATCTACCTATGAATTAATTAATAGTGTTTGATCTTTTGAGTTTGGACTAAGCACACTGAAGATCATCTTTAGACTCGCGGACCAGCTTTTTTTATATGGAGTTGGATGATATATAATTTTTTTAAGAATCTTAACTACCTTAGAGAGCAGCTAAGAACACTCACTTTAGGGTGGATTTGAGACTCATTAATTAGACTTCATCTGCTTCTCTCCTTCTTAGAGATTAGGCTGTTAAAAAAAGGGATTAAAAAGAGTGTCATTTGGGTCAAAAGTTCTGATGCTGTTGAAGAAATCAACGGATCTAAGCTGGAAGGATAACAAAGCTGTCTAGTCTTGATCAGCCCAGAAAAAGTAAGTGGGAAAACAATAAGAAATGTCTATTTAGAGAAGAAAATGGACCATCATGAACTCCATACAGTGCAAACGTTAACCACATTTGGCAGCATCTGAATGCAATATTTGACTAGCTCCTTGTATGTATTCTTAGTCCGAAGTAATGTGTCTCTTATTTTCTATTGTTATTTGAGTAACAATAAATATTGTCGGGTTCATGTCGCGTATCTATCTATCTTCTACTTAAAATTATCAAGTTCTACTCTAATGAAGGAATGACAAAAAGCCCGGGCTGAACCTGAATGAACAGTCTAAGCATCAACAGCCCAATTATCCAGCTAAAGCAAGAATTCGTGTGCTGATCCCATTCAATTGATGCATCAAGAGATCAAGCAGAACCCTTTTGTCCCAGAAATTCCATTCAAACAAAAGCACCAATATTGCATTCATAGCCAAATTAAAGGCCTCTACTACAATTAATAATGCATGGGGTCATAAAATACAGAGGACTTTTGAACCATTCAGTGACTTCGAGACATTGCCAAAATGGGTGCCATAATTGCTCGAGTTGTAGGCTTAATTTGTACCAGATGTTTCTTTTGTATCAATCTACCTCAATGTGATCCTTGTCTAAAGACAGCGACATCACCGGGGGGCTGGATGCATGCACGCTAACAGTTTTGAACAAGATTTACTGTAGAAAACCACCGACATAATCATTTTCCGATCTCTTTTCTTCTCCCACTCTTTCACCTTTATCTCGTTATACTCCAAAATTGGAGGTCCTATGTTTTTTTTTCTAACTTCCAAATAACGAGTAGTACTTACTCGAATCGGCAGGAGTAGCGCACAGTTATTTGTGAGGATTAACAGTTGGTAAAAGCAGCCGTTGTCATTTCATTTCGACAAAAAAGATCCACATCCAAGTTCCTGTAGATCTTATTTCACACACCCAAAAAGAAGGTCACCATACATCTGGGTCCTAAGTATTGAACCTTCTGATTCCCCCATGTCCGTACCTTCAAAGTTTGGCCAATTTCATTCGCTTGCTAAGAAAAAAGCAAAAGCAAAAGAAAAGATGGAAATGTGTCTTTAATGATACAATGCTTTATATGTCGGCTGCTTAATATGACATTCTAACAAATTCATGTTTCATGAGATACATGTGCATCCTAGATTTCATTGCTGCTTGGTCGGCGTGCTCGATCAAATACTTGTTAGAGAAAATCATATAGCATTATTACATAGTTATGATCTCCATTCTAAAAACAAAAAATTGCCTTGGCAATTAGAAGATGATGGTACATTAATTTTATATCCTACGGTGGAACAACAATGTTGCGGAGCTCAATGGATCCATAATACAGCAACTCCTCAATCATTTGCTCTATATGGTCATCTTCAAGAGGTTTAAACTGCTGATGATGATCAGCACTCTCCGCTTGGCCCTTCTCGCCACTTTTTCCTGCAATGCCATTACTGGGGGAGATATGGGTGTGCTCATGTGGAGCTTGGGGCTCGTTTTCTGCAGCATTTTTGGCCATTTGGAGGGATGCCAGGTGACATTTGTTTAGCTTGGCTGTCAAAGTTTCTGATAGAAGCTTGGAGGAATTGGATTGAGACTCATTGGGATTGTAAGAGAAATTGGTTCGTGCTTTTGGCCCGCACATGAGCCTTGCTGCTTCATCATATGCTCGAGCTGCATCCTCTGCAGTTTCAAATGTGCCTAGCCATATTCTGGTCTTCCTGTGCATTACAATTACATACATCAGAACGTTTCTTCAGCGAAAAGAGAAAAGAAAAACACTGACAGAGTCTAACTCCACAAGATTCGTAAGTGGGAATGGGTCAAAATGTATCTCGTACAAACGACACCCAAAAAAAAAAAAAAGAAATCAGAAAAATCAGGACATTTATTTTAGTACAGAGGAAAGCTGAAAGCATAGAAACATTTGTAATTTTGAGGTGTAAGAAAAAGATAGAAATGTGCATGAGAGAAGCTAATTAGGAAAGGGAATTACAGTAGAGGGTGGCGAATTTCCGAGACCCAAGAACCCCAATGCCTCTGGCGGACACCTCGATATCGTTTTTGGGGCCTAGCCATGGCGATTAGTAGAAAAACGTTTCAAAAGGCTGCGAGAGCTGAATCGGTTTTGTTTATTGTTAGAAGCGATGCTAGAAGCCACAAGAAAGAGGTGAGTGAAGTAGTGAAGCAAAGCGGGCTTATATTCGCCTCTTTTGCGGCCAATTGGACAAGGGAGGTCCCACAAAAGATTCTAGCCTTATTATTTTTTTCTCACAAACTAAACATTTAATTAATTTAAAAATACACAATATAAATAATAATAATAATAATAATAATAATAATAAGATCTAAGACTAATAAATGAGTCTGATTATGTCAAGGGAGGAGCCACTAATTCCATCGATCATTTTGGTAAAGTCCAAAGTCTAGACTGGACTAGCGGGCTGTGGTGTCACTATTAATGAATATCGATCGTTGCAAATTTGAAAAGCACCAAATGAGAGACTCGTTTCTGATATTCTTGCATGCGAGGAAAAACATTTACTGATCTTGTAGACTATTAGCTAGCGGCGGGGGGGTTGAGTCATCAGTGGCCAAAAATGGTCACTCACGTACGGCTGATCTGTTGATGCATGCACGTAGTAGCTAGTGAGGTGGGTTAGATCTAATAAACTCATCTTCTAATACCACAAGTATTAATTGCTTATAAAAGACATGCATGCAAAGCGCAGGAATATGGCAAACTACTTCTTCGATCTACATTAATTATATATTTTATATCATGTGGATAAAGAAAATTTAAAAGTATACTACAAGAAAAACAAATTTTTGCGATCAATTTATTGCAACTAACAAATTGAATTGGTTGCAATAAATTGATCGTAAAAGTCTATTTTTCTTATAGTAGTAGTAGATTTATTTTATTTTATTCTATGTATGATCATGCACGTCGACAGAAATAAGTGATGTTCGTATTAATTTTTTGTAGGTATAGTAGATATAATTAGCAGTACGTGGCTCACATCATTCTGTTTAATTCTAAACATATATAGGAAACCTACCCATATGCCGGCCACACTGCAATCTGAAGACACGTACACCCACGTTTGATCATGTCATCTTCAAGCTAGCTCTCTCTGATCTCTCTCGTGGGTTTGTAATATGGTAGGAGCTGCCATATTTGACCATGCATGCATATCTTTGTTAGCAATATTGATTAGGCATATACATCACTATAAGAAAAATAATATCTGTGATATTTTTTTGACTATTTATGATAAAAATAAATTTATTTTAATTAAAAATAATTATTTCGTTAAAAAATATAATTGATTATAAATAAACAATTTTCTAAAATAAATAGATCCATGACACCACGTCATTCATGTATGTTTCCTCCATTCAGTCTACGATTAGCTAGCAGGTCACCTGACATGCATGCCGCCTTTTGGCTGCATTTTGGTACGTTGTACTGTAACTACCACTTCAAGTCATGCAGTCCATAAGATCATGATCAATCGTCTTCAAAAGAATTTTAAAGAAACTGTTGCGAAGGGACAGTTCAAATTATCTTAATCGGTAGATCAGCTGGCCTCTTTAGACAAAAGACGTAGTACGAGTACTGGTCATTAATTTAGAAGAGTGAATTTAGCTGGCACGTGGCAGATAAGCCAAAAGAATAAAGACGTGCAAATATAACTTATAACTTAATCGTAGGTATCCTATTTACGGATTGAAACCAAGTTTGTAATTGTAATTATTCGATCCATAAGGTAATTTTATTAAATTTATTAGGTAAATTCACAAAGGTTTTATATGATACGTTAATTTAAATCTATTTTATAATAAAATAAGTTTTACAATCTAACATTGTACTGTTGACAATAGAGGAGTACTTGTCCATGGCTGGCCTACAAGGTAAATTAATTCTGCATGACTTTCTGTACTTGAGAAAATTAAAAAAAGTGGAGATTCCAGATGGACGGCTGAATTGCCAAAAAAGCATCGATCGTCCCAAACATTTTTGTTTAACTCGCTCGTCCGAAAGTGGATATGGACATATTAGACAAAGACAACGTACAATATATATATATATATATATATATCTACATGAAGGCTAGAAGCCTGATCACTGGAAAAAGATAGGGATTCACACACACTTCAGTGACTTGGAAAACAAATAAAGCTAGCCAAGATTACGCGTGCTTGGCCGATCCCAATACAAGTCAATAAAACAAAAAGGCTATTTGTCCCTTTATTCCTTCATCGAAATCCCAAGTTATTGGGTCGATTACAGCTCATTTGATACAGATGTGAGATCATGATCTCTTCTAATTTTAATTAATAATTTTATAATTATTTACGAACCATCTCAATTATCTCGTCATGTATATCTCACTATCCAAACAGATCTAATTTTCTTGACATTTACTCAACAATCACAGATCACTTGTTTATTTTATATCATGTCTAGTACTAACTTTAACTTCTGATCCATTTTCCAACAGAGATCAGTCATGCAGGCATGACTTTAATGCGAGATAAATACTAATATATATAGATCCTGATCACGACCTATAAATCATGGAAAACTTTAGTTTGGGCTTCAAATATTTCCTAATTTCTTGATTTGTTAATTAGTGTTGTGAAATATTAGTCAAAGGCCACGCGTGGTCCTTTGGTTGTGATCTTCTTGAGGTGTAATCCTTGTTGGATTGCTCGGTTCTCCCTCATTTCTTGTCTTTAGCTCTCTTTGTCGCTAATACTAGAGACTTTTTAAATATTTTGATATGAGAAAGAAAGAAGAAGATAAAAGCTTGATAGATCTCATATCTGCGACTAAACTGCTTACATCAATTCTTAGGGTGAAATATGAGTAGGAACAGTAGTACCACGACAGAGCAGTATATATCGTAATTTGACAAGACACCTACAAAGCTGAAAATCTCGTAAAGAGTCCAAAATACGTCAATTGATCAAAAAAGTACTGGGAAAGATCTATTTTCAAATCACATCATGTCTAAGCTAGTTGCATTAATATTACTGACAAATAGCTCTGCTTGCATTCGCGGCGGCGCTGGTGCTTCTTCTTCGTGATGATGATCTCTTTGATCTTATGCACGTGTTTACTCATGCAGATGACTCGAACCAGAGTTGGTTGTCTACGTTTTGCAGCCTCTATCGTCCTCCATTAATTTGTTTTTATGTTGCGGAATTAAAAACCTTAGCCCTCTGAAAAAAAGAGAGTAAAATGATCAACACCATTTTTTCATTGTATTAAAATATATATCACGATGCCGAAGAACAGAAAACACCAATAATCATAACATCTTGGGCATTTTAAAAACCTTAAAAGCCATGATTAATTAACGATCTTATTATCTGTGTCTTCTTTTTTCTTTTTACTTGAATTTTATTCTAGTCATTGCTAAAGAGAATTGTAAAGCATGTGTTTGTGAAAAAATCTCACACACCATAAGAATTTATATATATTTATAGAAAAATTATATTCATCATCTCCACGTGACGACATCCCCACATGATAACACACCACACATATTTTTTTAGTTTTTTTTTTTCTTACAAAACGTGTAGAATATGGATGATAAGTAGAAGAACTTAATTAGTTTAAAGATGAACAAAATTAAAAAAGAATTAAAATAAAAATTAAAAATAAGTATATTGTGTACTGTATGAGATGATGAGTACCAAAGCTTATTGAGAAATATACTATGAGGATTCGGTGCTTGATTGTGTGATTGCCATATTTGTGCTTGATTGTGTAGTTTCCATTTGTGTGCTTGTAGCGATTGGCCGGGTTTGGCCCTTGGTTGAGTGTATGGGTATTGTCGATATATAGTCTCCCACAAACTGAGCAGAGATCAAAGGCCAAGTTTGGTTTGTAATGATTGATGTGCAGGACGTCCAAGAAGCTTTGTAAAAATGTTAGCAAGTTGGGAAGATGCAAGAATTTATTGGGTAAGGAGTAGGCCGAGAGCAACACATCCGCACACGTAGTAGTAATTAATTTCAATGTGCTTGCTACATGCATGAAAGACCGGATTGATAGTCATATGTAGAGCACTGAGACTATGACAAAAGAGAATTGGAGCCAAGGGAAGGATAACACCAAGTTCACGTAAAATAAATGAAATCCAAGTGATTTTTGCAGTAGTATGTGCCATGGCATGGTATTTGCTTCATAGCTAGAATGAGAAACATTATTTTGTTTCTTTGCGGACCAAAAAATGTTGTTGCTTCCCAAGAAAATGCAGTATCTAGGGGTAGAACATTGAGTATGAGGACAACTTGTCCAATCTACATAAAAAAAATGCATAAAAATCAAGTGTAGAGTGGAAATTAAAATATAACCAGTATCAATTGTATCACGTAAATAATGAAGGATATGTTTCACCATTTTGTGATGAGCTATTGTAGTATAATGCATAAATGAGACACAAAATTAACATTATAGGCTAAATCAGGACAAGTAAGGGTCAGAGATGTTGAAGTGCAACAATAATACAGTGACAGTGGACCGGATCAAAAAAAGGGACAACACTAGTGAGGTCTTTGGTTTTGGGCATCACGGGTACCCATAGATTTACAATCTCGCATTTGAGCACGATTCAAAATCTCAATGGCATATTTAGCTTGAGATAAGATAATACCGTTCGAGTTGCGAGTGATCTAAATTCCCAAAAATAATGAATGGGTCCAAGGTCTTAATTCACAGCAAACTGCTGACCAAGATCAGTTCACGGAATACTAGCAAATATCATCTGAAGTATTGAATCAGTATCACACTGGTCTGGTGGTACTTAGACTCGGATAATCATACCATCCAAATTAAAGCGATCTCATGAGGATCTTGAACGATAAGGTTAGTCAACAAAATACTACTCGGATCAACAGGAAGAAGATTCTGAATCGCTAAACTACTATTTAAATAACATTTAGGAAAGGATTCTCTGCTCACACGACCAGCAAGGAAACAGAAAAACTATGCGTACAGCATCGCATCCGTTCATTTCATGATACAGAAAAACACCAGCTGGGCAACCTCATTTCTAACCTATGCGACACATAGAACAACTCCAAGGTGCCTTGATATAGCAATAATTAATTGTGGCAAAACAAAAAGATCCGGTCAATTGTACTAAGCCAGAAAAAGATGAAGACCAAATCTCTGGTTATCTGTAGTAATTCAAGTAACGAGCACCTTCAATTCACTTTCTACCAGTTCCTACTTGCAGCTTGCTTTTGACCTGAGACTTCTGAACCCAGGATAAAAAGAAGTTTCACTTTTCACCAGGGTGTTCCTTAGGGTAATATAATCATTTTATTTCATAATTTATCTGTACTCTAAACCATACACATGAATGTACCTGTGGCGAATGCAGGAAAATATAGGTATTTTCCAATTCCAATTCCAAATAAAACAGGCTTTACGACAATGAAAATGTTACATTCTTTTGTTGAACAAATATTGGATGTAAGAAATGAATAATCAATGGTGGT
>QEOT01007803.1:4374-19889 GCA_003123785.1 Pterocarya stenoptera | reverse complement strand
TAAAATTCTAAATTTCTTTTACTCTTTTATATTTATATTTTAAATTCTTTTAATAAATCATATTATAAAATAAAATAAATAATATAAATTAGGAGTTCGTAATAATATTTCTCTTATTTATAACCCCATTTTCTCGAGACGTTTATGATTTTCCACCTTTTATATGGATTTCATCATGACTTTGGGCCTCCTTTCGGGCCTTGTAGCTGCCCCATGGCCGCCATTTTAAGCGTGGCTAGGCCTAGAGTTCAAGCTACCGGGAATCTAAAACAAAGAAGAGGATCGTGACGGTATGTAGCCCTGGTTTGGTTTTACAATGTTATCACATAGAAAATTCTGTTCAGAAAAATGATATTAGAATGGGTAAATATTGTGTAATTATTTTTAAAAAATTGAATAAGTAAAATTTATTTGAAAAAAATAATAATTTTTTAATAATAGATCTCACTCTTTTTAAAAACAATTGTATAGGTTTTACACATTCCACTATTCTATATAGCATTATTCTTCTATTTATAAGCAAGTATAAATAATATATTTAGCAAAGATCTTATATGGCATAATTTGATTAAAATTTTCAACTTAAATCCTACCATATAACTTATGTGGATTGTTTATTGTGAATGCTAGCTTGCACAAATAGAAGAGCTTTTATGATAAAAAGGAGAAAAGGAATATGATCAACTTATAATTATTTTACAACTATTTTACTATTTTATATGAAATGTATGGTAGCTTTGTAAAATAGGAAATGATAGGTATACCAACTAAGTGTACCTATTTATACCGATTAGGCTTTTTTTTTTTTTTTTTTTTAAAAAAAGATTTGTGTTTGTTTAGTTTTTAGTATTGGGTTTTTTATTTTTATTTTATTTTTAAAAATATATATAAAAAATGCTTTAAAAAAAAAGAAACAAAAAAAAATTTACATTGTCGGTGCAATTCCTCAATAGATTTTTTCGGTGGTCCCAGCATTGTCCTTGTAAAATTGATATTTATTTTCAATAAAGTGGCATAATTGTATTGATTGATTGTAAAATTAATTCTAACGAGTTAGGTGTATTATTATCCTGAAAAAATGATTAACTAAGTACAATCATTCTACAACAACACCATTTAGCAAACGGAATACTCTAAAGCCAACCGCGAGATACCCCCGGTGCGGCCTCAACGCCTACGTGGCATAAGTGACTAAACACAGCCGTTTTATTAATTAAACCAAACCAATAAAGCATTTGGTTTTTGTGATGTTCCTCCCCCGCATCCTTCTCTGAAGCCGATTGCTTCTCTTCTCCAAGAACACCACGAACCCATTGGAACCCTAACCTCCGAACCTGCATCAAAATCGTTGTAGCCAAAGACCGTTTCTCTCAAAATTGCAAAATCTTTTTCTGTTTCTCTCCTCCAATTCTCTCTTCTCCAAGATTTTGAGAACCCACACGAATCCTAATCCCCGAACCTGCATCAAAATCGCTGAGGTCAATTTCTATTTCTCTCAAAATCAGGAAATGCCTAGGGCATCACAATCATTTTCCGCTTCTCTCCTCCCGTTCTCTCTTCACCCCGCGATGGGACACTAACCCGGTGGCAAATGAACTTCTCTCTATTCGATAACCCCCAAGGTGATTTAAGAATAAATGCTTTTTGTTTTATGAATATTGCTTTGTGCTTGTGATTTTAAGTGTTGATTATTTGATTTGGAGATTTTGTTTAATTTTGCTTTGGTTTATTTATATTTTTCACATATTGAATTTTATTCATCTGTGCGTCCAGAATTATTACCTTATGTATAACGAAAACATAGTGCAATTGATACTCATGGCAAATGTATATTGAAAAAAAAAAAATTTCAGGAGGCTCGATAACCCCCCAGGTTTTTTAAGAATAAGGATAGGTTTGGATGTTAAAAATTTTCAAAAATTCTCATCTCATCTCAACTCATCATTACACCTTTTTCAAATCTATATATAAAATATAATAAACAATTCAACTTTTTCAAATCTCAATACACCTTTTTCAAATCCCAATTCAACTTTTTCAAATTTTAAAACTAAAAAATAATATTTTAAACTCTAAAACAAAACACAAAATTCTCATCTTACCCTCCAAACCTATCCTAAATGTTTCTTGTTTTATGAATCATGCTTTGTGCTTGTGATTTTAAGTGTTGATTATTTGATTTGGAGTTTTGTTTGATTTTGCTTTGGTTTATTTATATTTTTCCCATATTGAATTTTATTAATCTGTGCATCCAGAATTGCTTTGCTTTATTATTGGTCCATATCACTGTTGTGCTTTCTCATTTGATCATAAGGATTGTTCCTAAAAAAAGATCATTGTGGTTACTCAAAGGAATTTTGGTCCATGTCATGGCATAGGAATTTTGATTATTAAAATAATAGAGTCAAAATTTAAGAAGTGGTTACTCAAATGATGTTTGGTTATTCCAATCCTAATTAGAATGGGGTGTTAAAAGAGGTCGCTGGTTCAATTTTAGCAAAGTTCTCTAGTTACTTAGGGTGTTCAAAAAGTTCTAAGCTAGTTGGACTTGAAATCACTTTTATGACTCTATAGAAGTTACATTACAGTATGGGTTTTTTTTTTTTTTGAGACTGGTGTGATTACTCTTTTTTGTTTTGCTTGTTTTTATGGGGGTTCATCTTAGAATGTCATCATCATCTTCATCAATATCTTCTTCACCTTTTTCCAAACGTACATTGGGAAAACTATTGTGCTTCTGAGAGCTCGAAGCCACATTGAAATGGTCAACTACTGCAAAAAAATCCTAGACGACCCTTCTTAGGGTGTTCGAAGTACAATACCCAGGTAACTACATTATTTGTTGCCTAAATATTTTTTTATATATAATCATTTAATATAATGTACAGTTTATACATTTCTAATTTCTAATATATGTATGAAATGAGCAGGGCTTACCATACTGTAAGTTTTTCAAGTGGTTGGATGGTAATGAAGTGACTGAGCTACAAGTTCAAAAAGGAATGAATGAACTGTTAAAAAAAAAGAGAAAGAGGTGGAGAAGATACTCGAGCTGCTCGAAAAGAGGGAGATTAAGTTTCGTAAGATAGTGGATCGCCTCGAAAGGGTGCAAATGGTACTATCCAATAAAAGCGACGAGGTTATGCGAAAGAAGTTGGTGCTTAATGCAGAAGAAGCTAAAATGAGGCGTTTAGGCACGCTACTTCAGATTTATTATTGTTTTGCATTTGTACATATATTTTACCTAGTGTTAGGTAACTAATTTGGGAATGTTGTTAGTAGTTCTATGTTTAGATATTGGACTTATACATTTGTATTAGCCACCGAGCAGTTTGGGTTTTGTATCGACGAAAATGCAATTCGAGTAGAAGTGTATTATTATGCCAATTCCCGAACTTCGAGTAGAAGTGTATGAAGCAGTAAATTTTTTAGGTTGCAAGTGTAACAACTGCAGTAATTGGTTGTAACTTTTGTGGTTGTAAGTGTATGAACTGCTCATAGAATTTGTTGTAATTTTTCTGGTTTTAAGTGTATGAACTGCTCACAAAATGAATTATTATTTTTCTGGTTGTAAGTGTAACTACTCACAGAATGAATTGTAATTTTTCTGTTGTAATATTTATTAGAAGTGTGCTCATTCAACAGCCCCAAAATTGCGATTTTCAATCACAATGAACTGCAGGAACATTCTTACTCAAATTCTAAGTATCTCAAATATATTTGTTATTCCATCAAGCATAATGTAATTGTTGAAACCTGTCCATGATAGCAAATTTTCAGCTAAGCACAAGCAAAAGCTAACTTCTCACGAAATACACAAAATCAAATACACAAAATATGCCAAAGACATCAACTTAATGAAATACACAAAATATATTCAGTCCACAACAAATTTATCAAACTTAAATCATTACAACCACAACATTTTCTTCCCATTCCTTCATTACAAAGTCCCTCACAACTTCACAACAAAGTCCCTCTCTCAAATACATTCCATAAACAAAGCGAACTTGTGCAATACATTCAATACACAAAAAAAGATAACTAGGAACCCATTATTGCAACGGTTGTGATCCATCTAATCCAAATAAATCTGTAAATAATAAACAAACAAATATATTATTGCGGTTTGCAGTAATAGATATTAGTATGCAACACTTGAAAAAAAGCCTTGAACAACTTACGCTTTTTTGACTCTGCATCACTATTTCTCAGGGTTGGATTCCAGTAATGTCATACCCACGCTTTCTCTTTCTGGAACAGCCTGTTGGAAATCAAACGTAAATATATAGCCAAATCTTGGAAAACAATAAAAAAAAATATAAACTTATTTATACCTGTATGTGTCCAACATTGGAGAGATCTATCTCAGAAGGGCTAAATAAATTCTAAGATACTTCCACAATAGGGGTATCTCCTCCATTCCGCTAATAATTATTTGACAAATAAAAAATACATTAAATCATCTTCTTCATCAATAAAATATAAATAAAATAAGGGCCCAATAAAAGAATTTCCACACCTCTTTATGCTTTTCCTTTGCTGGTGTTTTCTTCATCTTTGCTTTAGCTTTCTGCATGTCTATCTCCATCCTAGATGCTCTCCTCAGAGATAGAGGTCTACCTTTGCCTCGTACAATACGTGGACTTTTCACTTCCGTAGAACCACCTCCAGTAGTGGGCTTTGCCGTACTATCAACATTGGAACCAATTTCAATCATCGATGGAGGTTCTTGATTGGCATGATACAAATCAATCATTGCATATAACTTAGTTCTTACATCCTCAGTATGCTCTCTCAAAGCCGTTGTGTAACAGCCCGCTAGAAATTCAAAGGTGAAAACTCTATTGGCTTTAGGAACCTCGTGAAAACTCTGTAAGGTTTCACGAATTGACCAATCGCATAGGTTTTAGTCTGTCAACATAGTCTGTGTTATCACTCACTGTGGGGCCAAAAGTGCGATTCTAATTATTTGAGGTAGTTGTAAGTGTCAGAATCCATTATGTTCTGCGCCATTAGACTCAGTTGATTATTTAGGATTTTATGGCGCAATAAGTCTATTTTCATATTTTCGGACGAAACGTCTGTTTGAAACTATGAAATTATTTTTAGGGGCACTTCGAGGTTGAATTTTGGTTAACGATTTTCATCGTAGGTTAATATGAATATTTAAGAATTTTTAGTGCTAAGTTTATAATTCACTTTTTTCAGAATGAATAGTAACCTCGTTATGCGCATCAATTGCAGTGTTTCAAAATCACAATGTGGAATGTCCAAATTAGATTAGAGAGGTTTTATTTGGACACTTGGCAGGATCTTAACCACACATACTAAATAGTATTAGACACTTGGCACTATGAGAAACGTTTGATGGATTTAAAGGAATCAAGGTGTGAGATCATGCTACCTAAGTAAAAACCCTATTTCATCGACCAATCGAATTGTGCCAAACCAAAAAGGATTTCCACCCTAGTGAAATCCTATATGGTTGGAATCCAACTGAGAACCAAAAGCATGGTTGAAATCGAAATCCTAAACGGTTTTATCCAAACCATAAAGTTGACCTCCAAAACCTAAACAAATCAGTTTCTAGCATTATGTTTAATCGCTTGATTTAAATTACTTTCACATGCTATTAATCATTAAACTTGTGTTAGAACATCATTATCCAACCTTGTTAACCTTGAAAAATTGATTGGGCCAAGTGATATTGGATTTGGACTTGATAGCAACCCAAACCCTCTTTAAACCCCAAAATTGAGACCCATTCGGTTTAGGCCCATTAAGGCCCACGAATTTGGTCTCATTAGCATTGCTTCTTGGCTAAGCTTGCACCCCACTTGGCTGAATAGATCTTCCAAAAGAGATTCTAGAAGGTTTTGAAGAAAAATATCTAAAGGGCCACCTCACTCTTTCACTCTCACACTCTATCTTGAGAAAAGATCTTGGGCTGATTTTTTGGGGAAGAAAAGGCCAACACTCAAGCTCTCTTTCAGTCCTATCACTTTCCATAATCTATGTTAGAGTCTCTCCAGTCCACTTCCCACGAAAAGAAACTCTCCTTTACACTTTTCTTTGACAAAACACAAAAGACTCTCTCGGGCAGTTTTTCTGGTCTCTGTTGAACGCCTTATTCGAAGATTTTGTAAGTGTTTTCTCACAAATTTTCCTTCATAAAAGTTTTTAATTTTCGAGTCTAGTTTACATTGATATCTTATTTGTTCCATTTGGAGATCATTTGATGGGTCAAAAGTTGTTCAAACCCCAGAAAGGTTAATCTGGGCGATAAACTGGAGAGTGTGTTGTAGTTTGGAGTTTTTGACCAAGCTAATGGATAGATCTTGGTCCGAGATTTTTATGGAGTGCTGTTAACATGTGTATATGATTATTTGTTGAGGATTTGTTGCATGATTAAAAGTTTTGGTGAAAGCTTTTCTTAGATCTAGAAACCTAGAAACTAGAAGAGGAAAAACAGTTTTTGTTTTGAGAAAATTTAAATCTTTTATGGTTCAATCCTAATCCAATGGCTTTGATATTTTTATTTGAGGATCCTAAGCCTCTTATATACATGTTAGAATATTGTTTTGAATATATTTGATGTTAGTTTCGAAGATATGAAATTTTATGCAAGGAGATATTCAGTTAGGCCAAAGTGATGATGTTCTTGGCTAAATTTATGTTTTGATTGGTTTTTAACCATGTGATCTTGAGTTTGAAGCTTGGATCTGTTTTAGGACACATTTTTAAACCATGTGATGTTTTGGTTTGAAGATCACATCTTTATAAGTCATGGATCAAGAGGTTGATCAAAACAAGTTAGAAACAAAAATCAAAGGAAATAGCCTATGTAAAATTTCGGCCCTATAGAGTTTTAATGGTTGTGTTTAGTTTTAAATTTTTCTGAGTTGATATTTGAGTTTAGGACAAAATTTACATGAGGTATGTAAATTTTGATAATTTTTGGAGTTAGGATGCAAAATCCTTAAGTTAGGGGTAAAATGGTCATTTTCCCACATGTAAAGGGTAAAATGGTAATTTTACTCTAAGTTGGCATTTTTCCATATTTCTAATTGTTAGTGATTAAGTTCTAACCTTTAGAAATCATTACTTTCAGTTCCTCGTGATCGCGCTTGAGTTTTGTCTAGAAAATGCGAAGACCGAGGTAAGTTAGTTTTTAACTTACTAGCAGTTTAATGTGTATGAGTGATAAGTAAAGGAACTATAGTGTATGTATGTATGTTATAACATGTGTCATGCCAAGCCATTACATAATTATCTGTTACACAGAATTTATTCTGTCACGAGTTATTCATTTGTTACACAAGATATTCTGTCACGTATTGTTATACATTGCAAGTATGCCATGTTAAGTGTTTTGCCTGTTATATGTTATGTCATGTTATGAAATGTTTCTATTTCAAGCAAGTCATATCTTTTGAGTTACGTTCAAGCCATGTTGTGTTACGTCAGGATTTCTGTCCTTTCGTACTCCAGTCATGTTTCGTCTCGAATACAGTTTGTGTATTTCGAGAACAGTCATATCAATCACGACTCTAAGTGCTAGGATGGGGTAATATCCTAGTGGAACTCCTTTGTTCACGCTGGAGTGTTTAATAAGGTGTGAAATTCCTTGAGTTGACGAAATACGGTCAACGAGTAGCGGGCAGGGCCTAACTAGCTGGTAACCGGAGCGCGCCAGGCTCTAACGCCGATGGAGCCACATTTCAACTGGTGCAGATACCAGACAGATTTCAGTTCTCATGGGGGTCCATCGTGAGTATGGCACACGAGGTATGGAGACCACATAGAGTGTGGCACATACGGTTGGTGCAGATACCAGTCATAACGCACTCACAGCTGGTGCAGATACCTGTGATGTGATGCGGTAATCGGTAGGGACACATGATTCTAGGGAACCCATGTAGTACCCAAAAAGATAAGTTTAAGCAGATAAAGAAAATGATTTCATGTTAAGTCAAGTCTCAGATTAAGTTCATGTTAAGTCAAGTTTCAGATCAAGTTTATGTCAAGTCAAGTCTCAGTTGAAGTCCAGTTTCGTTTAAGCAAGTGAAGTTCAGTTCACGCTTTAGTTAAGTTATGTCAGTTATGTTATGTGGTATGTTAAGTTATGCTATGATTACTTATGATTTTAATTATGCATTCATGCTTTTACTGCCATTCATGCATCATTAACCTGTGTGAAGGTTTTCTGTTCACTTACTGAGATTTGTAATCAAATCTCACTGTGTAGTCCCAACTACCATTCCCACCCGAATGGTAGATCTTGTTATAGGACCTGAAAAAGAACCGGAATTCGACCAACTGGACACGGTCGACTGAGCGACGGAGTGGCGTCATTGTTAATATAGTAGTTAACTTAAATTAATACATGTTCTATGGAGTTGCATCTCCAGTACTCTTTTAATCATAGCCATTTTGGACTAGCGTTATGATCTCAGCTATTTAGTATGTCTTTTTGGATTAAATATGTTTGAAGTATTTGAGATACTTTTAGTTTGGTGCATAGTCTTGCTAAAGAAAAAAAATTATCCGCTACGAATATTGCATAATGCTATATGCATGTTAGGAATATTGCATCTTATATGTCACGAACGGGGGCAAGTAACCTTGTGTTGCATGTCTCGATGCTTCAAATGTCCGTCCGATCCCAAGCGGAATTTGGGGGCGTCACACGCTGCATGAGTAATCATTTGATAACAGATATTTAAAAAACTTGAATATCTATTTGAATTTGCCCGTTGTTTTCCTGCATCATAGCTACTGTGAATTAATGTGTATCGCCTTTTAATATCCTTCCTCCATCGTTCTAAAATATATATTTCAGGCAAAAATTTTGATATCTTTACACCTAAATACGGCCAAAATATGCCGACGCAATATCTCCCTCATCTCAAATAATCCACAAGAACACTTTGCAACAGCATCTCCCTCACTAAAATCCACAAAATGTGTAACTAGCTTAGTGAACTCTTCCAAACAAACTTCATCCTCTACCATATATGTCTTCATTACACCATCACTATGTAACTTTGAATTCAAGTCAATGATGCCGTTGACATGTTGTTGAACTTCCTTAAATTTAGCATTCGTATACAACTCTTGGAACCTCTTTTCAATCGGAGATCTTGATATGCAAGGGATTGTAACATTAAATGACTGGAAGTCCGCAAGATTTTCATTCTCAATCTTTTTTTCAAAGCGTTATCAAACTGGTCTACAAATTCCTTCAAGTTTGTCCTAGAATGGACATAACCGTCAAAAAATGCATTCATGCTCTCGCTTCGCTACGTTGTACTCATTCCAGCCCAAAAACACTCCTTCAAAAATGCGGGTACCCAATGTTCACACTCAACGTATAAGCTTTACAGCCATGCATTCTCATGTAAGTTGTAAGTAGTAAGCAACTCATCCCAACATTTCTCAAACTCATCAACTCATTGGGTGTCATATACACATTTCATCAGTTCATTTTTTATCCTAGTTTTGTAGGAACTGTATGAGCCAAGCTTTATGGAGACTTTCTTCAATATATGCCAAAGACAAAATCTATGTCGGGCTTTTGGAAAAACAATTGCTATTGCATTTTTCATCGCTATATCCTGATCAGTGATAATAGCTTTCGGAGCGATACCATCCATGCATTGCAACCATGTCTCAAATAACCAGATAAAGGTCTCGGTATCCTCACTGGAAATCAAGTCCGCTCCCAACAGAATTGACTGTCCATGATGGTTTACACCAACAAATTGTGCAAAAGGCATCCCATACGATTCGTTAGGTATGTGATGTCGAATGTTACCACATCACCAAAATATTGGTACGCTGCTCTGCTACGGGAATCTGCCCAGAAGACATTCTTTAACCTCCCGTCATCATCTATATCCATCATATAAAAGAATCCAGGATTTTTGTACTGCATCCGTAAAAAATACTCTCGAAGCGCTCCAGTACCACCTGTGCCAAGTTGTAGATGTCTAGCCTTGTTGATATAATTACAACAATCTTTCTCCAAAAATGGCAAGTTCTCGAACCCACCTGCGCCAACAACAAGAGACCCATAGCTCTTATTCATTCGGATGCCAGCCAAATCATTTATATCTAGGACTCTTTTGACGGCATCACTAACTTTTCTATTACATCGGAAGAAGCGAAATTTCTTTGGACTGAGGCCGTGGTTATGGATATTATGTACTGTCGTCAACCAAAGCAGTCCACCTTACCTTAAGGCATTAATCTTTGCCTTACATTCCGTCTTTCTTGTAGGACGTGGGTTGGCAACATTTAACGTCCTATTCTGGGCCTTCACACCGCGGGCACAAGCAAAGGTCACATATCTAACGGAGTCATCTTCTTCCCTCTCAGTCCGTTTTGTCATCACTCCAAACCTGCATTTCTTATCATATTCCTTATAATAACTTACTAAATCTTCAAAGAAATCAAACTTCATTCCCGACTTTAACTCCTCAATTGTATCATCATTATCTACTTGGACATTCTCTGGTTTCTCGGCACTACCATCATCAGGTTCCTAAGGAATTGGTATATCCTTAGTACATTCTTCAATTCTAAGAGATCCACATGGCACTTCAGTTTCCCCACCATCAGGTCTATTATCCTCTAAACCAACTATTCTACTTGTAGCGGAGTTTGTATTGCTGGTTGGAATCGGAGATTCCATGATATGTTGAAATGGGCAACCAGCATTCTGCAATAAACACAAATAGTCCAATATTAAACTCTTGCAAATAAGCTAACTTAATTTTTTTTCCTATACGTGCAAAGAATCTAACTTTTTAAGAATAAATCATGATCAATTATCAGGACCTATGTGATGGTTCGATATTGGTTGCCAACCGGATATGGTAAAAAAGTTGGTGACCACGTAAGCGCTGGTCCAAAGTAACCAGGCATGTAATTTGGGATGGCCATACTACTTGATAGTATGGCCTAACATGTTATTAGATAAAGTTATTGATATATTTCGAAAATAACTATCAACTCAACAATACAAATGTTATTGATATATTAAATCATAAAATGTACATACCTCAGTTGGGAGATTTGAACTAGATAATGTCTGCGTAGTTGGCTATTCTTTTCCCTTTCCCAAGCTAATAATTAGTACAATAGAAACGTTGAATAATACTTTAAAATATTTAAAAAACAAACAATATCTTGAAAATCACTCATTATCATGTGAGCAGCTAGGAAGGAATAATAAGGCAATTTCCTAATTTAAAAGCATTTATAAATAATTTGAATGGTCATTAGAGGCAGAAGTAAATAATGTAAAATGAAAAATAATTTAATCACTAGCTTGATATCTAAGTTCCAACAATGCTAATTCATGAATATTTATTCTTTGGACCACCATTCTAATTCAAGCTTGTTGATGTACTGGAGGCATGTTGAGAATTTCTAGTGCTTACTGATATTCCTAAAAAACTTAGGGGTTTATTGGTGATAGAAAAAGCTTGTATGTAAATAGTATGGATTTATATTTGTTGGATTATTTCTTGGAAAAACTCTAGAATATTGTATAGATTGAAAAGTAATTGAACTGCACATGAATAATACAAATGCTCCAGGCCTACCAAAGTCATTTTCAATCTATACAATATTCCAGAGCTTTTCCAAGGAGAGTTGCTACTGATCATGATAGTAACACGGTGATCTCTTGTACCTAGTTTTGTGTCTAAATTGGACTGCACTTGAGATATAGTACCTAATTCTAGAGGGTTAATCATGAATGATGTACTTGGCCACCCCCTCAAAACCTTTATTCCCCTGCTCAAAATACAAGAAATAGAAGAAAAAAAAAAGAATCATTTGTTATTGGGTTATTTTCTTCTTTACAGGGTTGAGACTTTTTTCCAATACAAGTTCCATTAATTTTGAATATGATAAATAATATTCAGCAACAGTAAGTGAGATGCACCAAACTAACAAGCAAATGCAAATGAAGTCAGAAACCACACATTGACTAATACATAATACAGACACTATACTCATGATCAAACAACTTTTGATGACTTTGAAAAACGAATGGAAACTCATGATCAAATAGCCTGCATAAACCAAACATATATGGCTGACTTTGGAATGCCCCAGTTCTCACTTCTACCAACCACCAACTACCAACCACACTTTTTGTCTATATATTTCCCAAATAATGGATTGCATTCATTGTTAATGACGGATTGGTTTCTGATTTTGACTAAAGTTTCACTCTCAATTCGTACTTAATAGCCAACCAACTCTAGTCAAAATCATACAACCCAAAAATAAATTATAGGTTCACAACAACAAAAAATCAAAATGTTCCAAATAATAATTTGTAACCATGTCTCCCTATATCTAATTGCTAACAGTACTTGGAAAATTGCTAATGGCCTTGTGAGGATTCACGGCGGCAGAATCCCAGTGAGAGGGAGCTGCGAGAAGGACGAGCCTATAGCAGGTTTGTGGAGGTGGCGTCATCACGTAAACGCCAATGGTCGGAGCCGCTGCAAATCGGTGAAGGGTGAGAAATCAAAAAATTAGGGCAGTTTTTGTTTTCTTTCTATTTATGAGAAACTGAACAACAAGCTAAAAACCCAAAAACAAGCTAGAGCTAAAACAACAACCTTTAGATCTCTCTTACCCAAAAACCAGAAATGCAGCAGATGAGCAATTCCCGGCCTCGCACGCAGCTGTTCTGTTTTCTTTCAAATAAAATCTCCCTCCCTCCCCGCGTTATGTTTTCCTTTTATTTTTGTCTTTCCTTTTTTTTTTAATAATATTATCGGCTGACGTGGCAACTACCACGTCAGCCGTGAGGCCACAGTGGGGTACATACCCGGGGGTATGTAGCAATACTGTTAGCAAAATTGTATATGCATTATGTGTCAGCATCCATTGTACATTATAGATCTCCCGCAATCCCCTTCCCAAATACATCCATCTAGGGGTGGGCAGCAGGGGCAAGGGGCAGGATGACCCCAGCAGGGCCCAGTCCCACCCCCTGCTCCACTAGGCATATATAAATTTTTTTATATTTATATATATATAAATATATTATATATAGATATATAGAATTTATTAAAGACTTAAAATTGTATTCAAGTCATTGGATTGCCTTGACCTCCTATATAAAGATTGGCCTAGGAGGCGAAGACAATCTGAAATCTAACTCTAATGAGTTTAAGTTCCTTTAATATTTATAAATTTTAATTTATTATTTAAATTATATTATAATTTAGATCTAAAAAAATATTTTTGGACCAAATTTGTTTTTTAAAATATAGGGGTGTGGGGGCGAGGTGTGGGGGAGGGTACCCCCGCCCCGCACCATGCGGGTATCACCCCTACATCCATCTAGAGATAAAAATCAATCCAGTCTAGTCTAGGGTGATGGATCGAAATTTTTGGACCATCATTTTTTCGAACTGGACCGGGTCCGGTCTGTCGGCCCATTTATTTTGTTTTTCTTTAATTTTTTTAAAAATAAATTAGTAAAAAAAATTATTAAAATTAAAATTAAGTGAATTATTAATGTAGATTATGTAACTACTCTCTACTTATAAAAAAAATTATATTTATGATGTTAATAATTACTACTTACTAGCTTAGACTTTACTCTTCATTATACATAATTATTAATAATGTCATATATTCATTGTACATAGATTATTTTTAATAATAATTTTTTTATATATTTTTAATAATAACTTTTTTTTATATTTTCAAATACACTCTATATATTAATTAATAATTTAATTTTTACTTAAAATTATTATTTTCCAACTATTGTTTTTTCTCAAACTAATTATCCAATAGTGGCCATTGGAAATATTTTTAGAGTAGAATGTTATTTTAGAGATGAATAGTGGTTGGCCAAATTTGAAGAAAATGATAAATTTATTGTTGCTCAAAAGTGCAGCTTTTGAGTTTTAACTACTCCAAATTTCAATGCAAACTACTTTTGACCTACTTAGCCAAAATTTGACTAGACACTGACATTTGGCCAGTGCTCTCATGGATTAAACACAACATTAAGAAATTAACTATAAGTTATAATAATACAATAAAGAGTTGAAATTTAGTTTAATTTTAATTATCATTGTATCATATGCTGTATAAAATTCTTGACGCGGCGTGACATTATGTTCTTATGTAATAAGAAAAGAAAAAAGCTATTATGTCGTCCTAAAGTGACCGTTCCATTTAACTGTTCAATGAAATTGTTTTTTATTTTTATTTAATAATAAAGGAAGTGATTTTAAGTATATTGATATGTTTTTTATTTTTTAAAAATATTTAAATATATAAATAAAATATAAATAAAAAAATAAAATTACAAATTACAAAACAATTATCGGTAACACTGAGCGGTAGTAGCACCGCTAGAAAATATCCAAACTGTAATCACCCGACCGAAAAATACATATTTATCCTGGGAGCCCATACAAAAAGCCCATGTGAGTGGAGCCTCTGAAAACAAAAACTGAGAGTAAAACGTTTTTAGGATCAGAAGAGAGTACAAGACATACTCAAGAGAATCTCCTTTTTTATTCATTTGTTACAGCATCATTAAAGTTTACGATTCATTATAGAAAGTATAAAATGTCTCTCAGTGCCTGGTTTTAAGTTAAACAGTTGCAAGTTGTCCAGCACCAGTTTGACCATTACATAAAAAAAAAAAATCATTTTTTTTTATAGTCCCAGTGGCTTTAGTAACAACAGAAAGAAACAAAAGCAGGCCAGGGAATCAGCAGTGATCAGAGTTTCAAGATCTGGTACCAATTCCTTGAGATTGAGAAAATGAAGAAGTGCGAGCTCTGTGACTCTCCAGCCAATATGTACTGCGACTCTGATCAGGCTAGCCTTTGTTGGAACTGTGATGCTCAGGTTCATGGTGCAAACTTCTTGGTGGCTAAGCATTCCAGAACCCTTCTTTGCCATGTTTGTCAGTCTTTTACGCCCTGGAATGGCTCCGGCCCCAAGCTCAGTCCTACCATTTCTGCCTGTGAAAGTTGTGTCAATAACAATGTTCAAAACGAGGCAGGAAATGAAGGAAACGACCGTGATAATGATCTTGGCGATGGTGGTGGTGGTGGTGATGGTGATACCCATAGAGAAGCTAACACTGAGGAAGATGACGATGACGATGATGATGACGACGACGACGACGATGATGGTCATGGTCATAGGGATGAGGATCGAGAAGGTGTTTATGTAGATGATGAAGAAAATCAAGTAGTCCCATTATCTTCTACGCCGCCTCCCCAAGCCTCAAGTTCTGCAACGAGAGGAGGGATTCCCTGATACAAGAACCCCATTTCCATGGGAGAGTATCCATTAGAATGCAGAGTTTTAAAAGTATGTATGTGTGTGTATATATTTATATATATATATATATCTTCTCTTCTTAAGATTTGTTTTCTTGTTTCGGTTATTTTGTTCTAGTTTATACATTTCTTGTTCCTTTGCCTGAGCTTTTCTTTTTGCAGATT
>QEOT01007800.1:17185-81806 GCA_003123785.1 Pterocarya stenoptera | reverse complement strand
TACGTTGACCCTGGAAGCCGAGGAATCTGATCTTGCTCGAGACTATGTTTTTGGAGAGCTAATTTGGTCGGATGGCAGGCACTACGTGAGGAGTCCAATAGTAGTCTCTACCGCTAAGAAGATGATCAGTTAGAAAGTCGGACGGATGGAGAGGATCAGTCTTAGTTAGAATTAGCATTAGTCAAATATTATTTACTAATTACATTCTCTTGCCATATTTTTTATTTTTTATTTTTTGGCCAGAACATGAATACTAGAGTTAGAGACGTACGGTCAGTTTGTTTGGTTGGTTAAATCTATTTTATAATATTAAAAATAATTTTACAATTTAAGGTAATGTCAGTTTGTAGATTTATTTTTATAGAATCTTTTGTGATTAAAACATTTCTGGAAGAATAATGCTCAAACAACACCCACATCCTACTCTCATCCCACGATATAAAATATGACACTCTTATCACTCTTGGATCATCTTTTTTTTTTTTTTAAAAAAAATCTACAAATTGATCGACAATGGATGCCACCTCATTATAGTAAGATGAAAGTGAGATGAGGATGCATATAGATAGACTGTAGAACTTCCCTTTCTAAAATTATTTGGTGTTTAGAATTGATCGATGGTGTGTGATGCTAGTCTATGACAAAGTGGACACATCATGTTGCAATTTTATTAAATTTTATTGTTTTAAAATTTAAAAAAATTGAATTATTTATTATATTTTATGTAAAAATTTAAAAAAATTATAATAATTAAATAATGAGTTTGAGATACATTTTGTATTCAAACCGGGCCAAAAAAGAATGAAACTGAAGTTTGGGGGGCTGCGTTTGGGAATGCAGGTGGTATGCTGAGGACGCGGGGGAATGAGAGACGCAGGGAAATGAGCCAATAAAATGAAAAAAAATTAATAGTGCCACGTTAGTTTGTGGATTTCTTTATATCTCTATCATCATTTCATTATCATCTCAATTTTTATTATTTTTTTATCATCTTATGATATGGTATTAAATGATTGGAGATTATTTATTATATTTTACTTATAAACTTAACATCTAATATTACATCATAAGACGATAGAAAGATAATAAAAATTTAAATGATAAATAAATTTTTCAAAAAAACAAAAAAATAAAGTTAACTCCCTGTGCAGCTGTAAAGCCCTCATGCAGCTGCAACTTTGCTGTCCTTGGTATGTTCTATCTATTAACACTGTTTAAACTTTTCAAATTTGGATTGAATCTTGATTTCTTTTCAAATTTTGATTTGACCCCTTTTTAAAAGTCAATATGCAAGGAAAAAACAAGATTGGTATTATTATTTTTTTTGAAAATTTAAGACCTTACTCATTCATTATATTTTGAATTAAAGTCTATTCATTAAAATAAAAGACATTAATTCAATGGTAAAAATTAAAGTTGGAATGAGCAATTATTATATATTTGTAACTTAAATCAACACATTTAAGTGGTTTCACAATTAAAACAGTAAAAAGAAGAGCAGTACTATACGCATTTACAATTTTATTTTGAATTGTCAGTTTTCTTTTAAATTCAAATACTGAATTTCAAGTTTTATAATTTTTAACATATCAATAGTGAACATGTAGATAAATGAGTTTTTTTATAAGTATAATTAGCATTTTTTTAAAATGAAATTGATACTTAACAATATCCATAATAATTATGTATTCAATATGGTATAATATTTGTCAAAGGCCTGTAGCCTGATTGGTATAATCCTCAGTTTCTAAAATAAAGATCTGGAGTTCGAACTTCATAACCTCCCTCTCCAAATATATCAAAAAAAAATATGGTATAATATTTTATCCATTGGGCGATGATAAAATATTTGCTTTTAGTTGCTATAATCTTTAATATATTTTAGCATAAAATTTGTAGTATGTTTTTAATTAGAAATGTTATTTTATGTTGAAAGGTGGAGGGAAGAAATTTAATTATTCACTATAATCCATCTTATCCTCTAATTAGGTTTATAAGACAGAGTGGAACGATTTGACAATGGACTCAGCTAAACTCAGTAAAGACGCGTTTGCCTCGCTGGAAAACTCTTCCTTTTCTTTCTTTCCTTCCTTCTCTCGGTTTCTCTCCCTCTCTCTCTGCTTCTATTTTCTTCTTCGGCTGCTTTCCGTTGGAACCTGAGCAGATATATCGGAATTCGAATTCCCAAAACCGAAAACCTTTTCGGGGATTCTATCCGAGGGGACTTTGAAGATTGGAGTGGTCTCTGTGTGTAGCTCGCCCGAGTGACGAAGGAATCGAAATGTCATACGCTTACCTCTTCAAGTATATCATCATCGGTGATACCGGTATTTTTTTTTTTTTTTTTTTTATCACTCTATTTCGAAATTCGATTTAGATCTTTTGAATCGAATCGATGTATTCTTTCATTCAGAATGGATCAAATTCCGTGTACTCGATTTCGATCTGGTTGTGATTTCTCTTTTGATTCGAGTTTGTTTGCTTGTTTGTTGGGCAGGAGTTGGAAAATCATGTCTTCTGCTACAGTTCACGGACAAGCGGTTCCAGCCAGTGCATGATCTAACCATTGGTGTGGAGTTTGGGGCCAGGATGATTACCATTGACAATAAACCCATTAAGCTTCAAATCTGGGACACGGTTTGTACTTCTTGTCTCTTTTCATCCCCGCTTTGCAATATCACGGACTTAAATTCTATAGATAGTTGCTGTAGATTTTAAATTGCACGCGTTTTTTTGGAAACTTATTCTAATTCACACCCTAGTGTAAATTGTTGGATGCTGTTGAAAAGATAACGCCTAGTTGGACTTTTAGGCAAACTTCCAGATAAAATAACTAGTTAAATGGTATCTGGGTCCATTATCCAAACTTGGTTTTCATTATTATAATGAAATTGGTTGCTTCTTTTTTAAACATGTATTATTTATGGTTTTTTTCTTCCTGCTGTATTGCTTCAATTTCTATAAATTTGTTGAGGTGTTCTGTTTTGCACCTTATGTTATTGAAGTTTTAACTGCTAAAGTTTTCTTGGAAATATTCCAGGCTGGTCAAGAATCCTTCAGATCTATTACGAGGTCCTATTATAGAGGGGCTGCTGGTGCATTGCTTGTATATGATATTACCAGGTATTGCTTCCATTTCAATTTGAGCTTTCATACGAATCATAGTTTTATACAAAAAAGTTAACTTTTCAACTTTGTGCTATAAAGTGAGCTTTTCCCTCGTTGCTGAGGGAATTAAAAATATGTTGTTGTAAAACTCTAGCATCATGCGCAACATTTATCTGGATGGTATTTTATGATAATTTACTATTTTCAAGCATATAAGTCATCTCATCAGAATATTTGCTTTGCCCTTAAAATCTCTGTACAAATTGGTGTTTTGCAAAGTAAATCAGTATTAGCGAAGAAAGTAGGATGATAATTCCATAATATAAAGGGGCAAGGCTCTATAGGTTCTTGCCTGGTTTAACCAAGTGTCCTTGAGCAGATTTTAGTGTCTGACTAAGATACATGTACAAGTGTAGATAAAGAGCTTCGGTTTTTATTGTTATGTTTGATCATTTGTGCTTTGTAGTTGAGATAAGGCATTGGGATGACGGTTTTGATTGTTTACTCAGGAGGGAGACTTTTAACCACTTGGCTAGCTGGCTGGAAGATGCAAGGCAACATGCAAATGCAAACATGACTATAATGCTTATTGGTAATAAGAGTGATTTGGCTCACAGAAGGGCTGTGAGCACAGAGGAAGGGGAGCAGTTTGCAAAGGAGCATGGGTTAATTTTCATGGAGGCCTCTGCTAAAACTGCTCAGAACGTTGAGGAGGTGAGAACATATTGAGCTTATATGTTTGAGAATGTACTTGTGACAAAAAGTTGAACGACATACAATAATTGAGGTTTGGTTTGTTATCTTAGTTTTTGATAGTAAATGGATCTTATATGTTTGAGAATGTACTTGTGACAAAAAAGTTGAACGATATAAAATAATTGAGGTTTGGTTTGTTATCTTAGTTTTTGATAGTAAATGGATTTGTGCAGGCATTTATAAAAACAGCTGCTACCATTTACAAGAAGATTCAGGATGGAGTTTTTGATGTATCAAATGAGGTTAGCTCTCCTTCACAACACTCCCCCCNTTTTCCGCTTGTTTTATGTCCAAAATACGAGATATATGTATAATGATTCATCCTGATGTCTTTTCTATTCGAATGTAAATTTTACGGTTGTTTCATTCATTACTAGGTGTGTTGAAAAGGATTATGAAATTGTGAAAATGCAAGGAATGTACTTTCTTCTTTTATGATGATCTACATATATGGTATGCTGATGCTGGGTGCTCTTTACCGTTTTACACAACATGGGTTCTATCAAAAGCCATCTGGGTTGTGGCTAACCTGCTGTATTCATCTGTTCTGTGTAGGTCGATCATCATACGATCAATTAATAGCAGCCAATGCATCTTGTATTTTTTTCTTCTAAGCAGAAAAAGCATTTTTTTTGGTTTTTGAGAAGCAGAAAAAGCAATTAAAACAATGAAAAAAGTAGGAGATGATTAAGGCTCTGTTTGGAGTGAGACAGATAAGATAGGTTTGGATAAAAGTTGAAAATTGAATAAAACAATGTTGTATTTAAAAAATAATATTTTAATAATATTTTATTTAATTTTCATCTTTCATCTAAAATTATCTCATCTCATCTCTGAATCCAAACTAACTAAGAGGAAAATCATTCGCAATCATCCACATTCCCCGTCCTATCATGGTTATGGATAAATGTTACAGCTTTACATCCTCCGACCGATTCCTTGGCCTTTTCTCCTCGACACAATCCTCAAGTGCAGCATCCTTTGGCGGTGGCGAAGACGAGCTCAATGAAGTCGAGATCTTCTGGACTGCTGATTTCATAGAACCGATTCACTCCAATAGCAACCACAATTACCATTGACGGTTGAATTTTCATCAACAGACGGGATCCGGAATCTACTGGTAGCAACCATTCTGAATTAGAAGATAACATTTTTGTTTACCTGACTAGCAGCCTGAGTTTGTATGGAGCAGCTTGATTGTATGGTTGATCATAAAGACCTTTTGATATGGAGTAGATTGATTTTATGACCAGTGCTTCTCGAGGTAACATTAAAAATGGTTGCTACCAGTAGATTTTTAGTATAGTCATATATACCCGAGTTCTTGGCTCGTTTGCTTTTGTTTTTTGTCTATAAACACGTAGATTTTTAGTCTAATTGGCCTCTACACTAGTTGTAAAGCTTTGCCAAAGGTCTGTACACCTCAAGATTAGTCGAGACGCTATTCTTGGTCACCCGGTATGAATAAAAAGAAAAAAAAAAAAACTAGTTAAAGCCACTTTAAAAGATGCTTATAAAACAAGAAAAAAGTCCATCATAAAAGTGGAATAAGGCAAAAACTATAGAAAGCAGATCGAAGCAAAGAAGTTCATAAAAAAGCTATCTCTCCGGAATAAAAGGTGTACGTACCGCAAAATGGATTTCAGCATTATTTACATTTCTTGACACCAAAAGAAGAGAATAGAAATCCTGTGAATTGAAAGATATTAGTACCTTCTTCTTCATTATAATTGAAAAAGCTAACAACAGAAACACAGATTCCAGAAGTAACTTTTAAAAATAAGAATGGATATAGATATTTAAAATCTCATTAGCCTCAATTATCATTTGGAAAAAAAAAAAAAAAAAGAAGAAGAAGAAAAGAAAAAGAAAAAAGAAGAAGAAGAAGTTTTTGGAGGCACTCTCATTCAACTACAAGTTCACGCGTGATGTACTTACCCATCAGTAGGAGAAACTCAGGGGAAGGAAATTAGCAGGTGCCTATACATTAACGCTTAGTGATTTGACCTACTCGATATGCTCTAATTCTTTCTGATAATCCAAATCAGAAATTTGAGGATAAAATCTGTTTGATTGATAGTCCAATATAATGCAAAATCAAAAACCATAATTCTTGGCTAATTTGGTATAGGATAACCATGATTGGCATGGGTTTAAATGACACGAGAGGATATGTACCGTCGTGCTTACCCAAGCTATGTATACGGTAATCAAGGCGATAATGTGTGTATACTTAGCTCCCATCCGCCTTAAATAAGTATGGGATTACACAAGATACCATACGGTTACCCAATTACTCTTCATTTTATTGTGTGTATACTTATGTTCTGCCTTTGCTATAATAGTATGGATCCATTTTATCCTACTATCTGAAGCCCAGTTCGGTATTAGGAGGGTCCGACCTAACACCAATACCGATTGGATAACCATACGAAAGTGGCATGGGATCAAAACAATTATTGTTTAAATTTAATATGAGATGAACCCCTCATCTCCTGATTTTCAAATAACATATGTATTCGTTATCACTTAATAACAGAACATTTCAAAAGCTCTATATAAGAGAATAATCTAGATATGTAAAAGACATCTACTTCATTGGTATTAAAGAGTTTTGATCCGATCACTAACTTAGGCAGTAGAGGTGTTCTCTTGAGCCCCCCAAGTTGTCTCACTCTTTGGTTGCAGGTGACCATGAGTTGGTGGCGGTGAAACACGTCCATAATAGTTGGCGCCATCTGTGGGATCCTTGTTTTGTCTAGCAACCAAGCGTGCTTTTCACATGCTCACCAAAACTCGATCGCAGGCAACTAGAGATCAATAAGTGTCGTCAAGAAACATGAAAGGAAGACTAGCAAAAATGGAAGAAGTAGTGAAAAAACTCAATGCTAAGTTGGAGGCATTGCAAAAGGAGAATGAAGCCTTGAAGGCGAGAAACGGTCCGTCAGGAGAGGACCAAGGAGAAAGAGTGGAGACGAAGGCACACAATGCTGGAGTCGGAAAAACCCCCCAGGAGGATGAGGAGCAAAGAAAATACATCACGACCTACGGAGCTTGATGGACAAATACGAGGAAATGGCCAAGAAGATAGGGACGTCTCCGTCGGTCGATCAATTGCTATCTAGCACAAATCTACCGTTCTCTGCAGAAATCATGGCGGTACCTTTGCCTCCAAAGTTCAAAGTCCCCTCGGTAGATCTATATGGCGGCTCTAAAGACCCTGTGGAGCATCTCAAGACTTTTAAAGCCCATATGACGCTCCACGAATTTCCATGGGAAATTGCGTGTAGGGCTTTCCCTTAGACCTTGAAGGGAGCAACGAGAGGTTGGTTTGGGACATTGCAGCCAAGTTCCATAGATAGTTTTGATGAACTAGGCTGGCAATTCTTAACCCAGTTCATGGTGAGTAAAAGGCACAGGAGACCAGCCGCGTACTTGTTAACTGTCAAGCAGAAAGAAGATGAAATCTGAAAGCATATATGACCCGTTTTAATAAAGAAAGAATGACATCGATGATCAAGAGGAAAAGATTATGCTGGCAGCATTGCTCAGGGGTATTTGGCTGAGGAGTCCTTTCATAGCCGAATTATCTAGAAAGACCCCTTCCATGTTATGAGAATTTATGGACAAGGTTGACAACTTCGTCAATGCCGAGGACACACTTATTATTCTAACTGCTTGATCAGAAGAAAAGAGCGAACCCGAACCAAGAGGAAGTCAGAAGAAAGGCGAGGAGGGATCAACAGGACCTGAGGCGCGATAGTAATTTAAGAAGACATAATGGTGGTTATGTGCACTACTCCAGTGTGCATAACCAAGATAAGGCAACAGAGGAAGGGCAAGATGACAGTAATGGGAGACCAACTGGGAAGTATTGTACCTATCATAAAACAAGTGGGCATAGAACTGACGATTGCCATAACTTGAAGCGAAAATTGAAGATATGAGAGACAGTGGCGAGTTGGAGCGCCTGGTCACCCAGAACGCTACCCCTTTCCCACGGTGTGCAAGCCACCGAAAACCCGAGCACGAAACTTGGCGAAGTGAAAGCCCTAGGCAATGAGAATCCCCAAGAAGAAGAAGGAGGTCGTAGGAACCTCGTGAATGGAGACAGAGGGCGAATACGAACCGAAGGAACCCACCCTTAGGATACACACAATCGCTGGTAGATATGCTGAAGGTGGTCCTACCTCCTCAAGGAGAAAGGCATAGGCAAGGTGGGTAAGGTATGAAGAAGTTTACAACGTAGAGAGACCTGTTAAATAGCCCCGTGTATAGGTATCTCCCACAATATCTTTTGGCGATTAGGATACCCACACGAAAATGCTTTGGTGGTAACGATGTTGGTGGCAAAATACACCACAAGGAGGATACTGATTGATAATGGAAGTTCAACAGACATCCTATTTTGGGATGCTTTCAGCCAGATGGGAATTGGTGCAGATTAACAGAGAACCGGCACTGACTACATTAAAAGGGTTCACCAGGGACATGGTACAGCCATGGGGTCCATCATATTGCCAATATCCGTGGGCACATATCCCCATGTCGCCACTACTATGATTGAGTTCTTAGTGGTAAAAACTCAGTCAGCATACAATGCAATTATCAATCGGCCCACATTGAATGCATTAAAGGTGATTACTTCGACACACCATCTAAAAATGAAGTTCCCAACCAAGGCTAGAGTGGGTGAGGTGCGCGGCAAGCAGATCTTGGCTAGAGAATGCTATGTACAAGAACTCAAGTAAGGATAAAAAGAAGTGAGTATAGTAGAATTGGGAGAAGAGGTGGGCATGATCTTTCCACCACCGCCCCAATTATTGATGACCGAAGCAGAAACAAGGGATGAAGATGTCTTGAATCAAAGATAAGTAGATGAACCTCTGGAGCTAGTCACTCTTGAATCGGTTCACCCATATAGTTATGTGAAGATAGGAACCAGACTGACGAACAAGGAAAGGCAACAATTGACCAACCTCCTCCTAGACCATAAAGACGTGTTCGCATGGAGTCACAAGGATATGCCTAGAATAGACGAAGAGGTCATAGAGCACAGATTGAGTGTAGATCTGAAGGCGCACCCAGTTAAACAAAAAAAAAAACTTCAGTACCGAGAAGTACGAAGCAATTGCAAATGAGGTGGATAGGTTGTTGGCAGCTGGATTCATCAGAGAAGCGCAATATCTAGAATGGTTGTCGAATGTAGTGTTGGTGAAGAAATCCAACGGAAAATGGCGAATGTACGTAGATTTCATGGATCTCAACGAAACTTGCCCGAAGGACAGTTTTTCCACTCCCGGGACAGATTTGATAGTAGATGCGAAAGCAGGGCATAAAACGCTGAGTTTTATGGACACCTATTCAGGATACAATCAGATCAGGATGAATAAAGCTGACTAGGAGAACACTGCTTTCACAATGGACCGAAGACTGTACTGCTACAAAGTGATGCCTTTTAGCTTGAAGAATACCGGGGCAACATATCAAAGGTTAGTAAACAAGATGTTCAAGAATCAAATCGAGAGGAACATGGAAGTGTACTTCGATGATCTGCTGGTGAAGAACATGGAGTTATCCCAGCATATAAAAGACCTCAAGGAATCCTTCCAAATTTTACGGCAATATCGGATGAAGCTCAACCCGACCAAGTGTGCTTTCAAAGTACAATCAAGAAAGTTCCTCCGGTTTATGGTGTTAGAAAGAGCCATTGAAGCCAATCCCGAAAAGCTAAGAGCGATAATAGAGATGAAGTCGCCCACAAATTTAAATGAGGTACAGAAACTGGCAGAAAGAATAACGGCCCTCAGCAGGTTTGTGTCTCGATCAACAGATAAATGTCTCCATTTCTTTCAGATGCTTAAGAAAGCTCAGGACTGGGATACCAAGTGTGAAGAGGCATTTTCACAACTGAAAGAGTACCTGACTCACCCACCGTTACTCAACCAAACCAAATAAGGGGAACCTCTGTCGTTGTATCTAGCAGTAACCCCGGATGCCATATCAGTGACATTAGTAAGAGAAGAGGGGAAGGAATAGAAGCCAGTGTACTATGTAAGTAGGGCCCTGAGAGGAGCTGAGGTCAGGTATCCGAAGATCAAGTTAGTCGCCTTTGTCTTGGTGATAGTAGCAAGGTGATTATGGCTTTATTTCCAAGCCCACCTAATAAAGGTGGTTGGTTACCTTGTCACCTCTACAGAAGGTATTGCATAAGCCTGACACCTTGGAATGACTGGTCAAGTGGTCTATTTTTCTAAGTGAGTATGACATCAGTTATGTGCCTAAAAGTGCTATGAAAGGGCAGATCCTGGCCGACTTTGTAGCAGAATTTTTAAATTTTCAAGAAGATATCCCTAAGTCACTTGAGAAGAAGTCATGGCGAGTATATGTGGATGGGTCATCCTACCAAGCAGAAGGAGGTGTTGGTGTGTATATGGTGTCGAACAATGAGAAAGACTCATACCACGCCGTACGATTAAATTTCAAAGTCACAAACAATAAAGCTGAATACGAAGCAGTGCTCGTAGGATTGGCAAAACCAAAGATATTTGGAGACGAGGAGATAGAAATGAAAGCCAATTCGCAGGTAGTAGTTGGCCAAATCACAGAGGAATATTTGGCGAGGGGAGTTAAATTAATAAAATATCTACACCAAGTTCAAGAACATTGCAAACGCCTCAAATACTTTCTAATTGAGCAAATACCTTGGGGAGATAATTTTAAAACTGATCGGTTAGCATGAGCAGCATCAACAAAGCAAGACGATGCCTTGCCATGGAAGGTTAACCTTTGAACGATAGATTGCCCAGCCATAGGAGATGAGACTTTGCAGATTGGAGGAAGTACAAAAGGATGGGATGATAGTATAAGCAAATATCTGGAAACTGGCGACCTTCCCCCATCTTGGGAGGAGGCAAGGAAGATAAAAAGTAGGGCGGCCAGGTTTACTATAATAGACGAGATACTATATAGATGAGGTTTTTCAAACTCGTTATTGAGATGTGTGGCAAGAGAGGAGGAAGAATATGTGATGAGGGAAATACATGAGGGAATATGTAGGAATCATTCAGGAGGACGGTCGCTCACAGCATAGATTGTGAGGGCAAGATATTATTGGCCAAATGCACTTAAAGATGCAAAGGAGTTTGTACAGAAATGCGTCCAATGCCAATTGCATGCACCAGTTCCATGTGCACCTCCCGAGGAGTTGATATCTACATAGATTTGGAATACCTTAGTGCTTCATCTCTGATAACTAGAGGCAATTTGATTCTGAATACTATCGCCAGTGGTGTGTGGAGCTAGGAATCAAAGTCAAATACTCTTCCCAGGATACCTACAGGTCAACAGATAGGTTGAGGCAACTAACAAAACCATCGTTGGGATATTAAAAAAGAATATAGGCTAGAAAAAGGGACTGTGGGCCAACGAACTCCTGGAGATTTTGTGGGCTTACAGAACGACACCAAAAACCTCAACAGGTGAAACACCTTTCGCTTTGGCATAAGGAAGCGAAGCAATGGTACCAGTAGAAGTGGGATTGCCAAGCCATAGGAGAGAAAATTTTGACCCAGAAATAAATGGGGCGAGCTTAGAAGAAAACTTGGACTTGCTAAAGGAAACGAGGATGGATGCAGAAGCCAGAATATCAGCTTTTAAAAGGAAAGCGGAACAATATTTTAGTAAAAGAGTAAGGCCCAGGTCTTTCAAGATTAGCGACCTGGTTTTGAAAGAAACATGTGTCACCACAGGAGAAGAAGGGAAATTGGGCCCACGATGGGAAAGCCAGTACATGGTAGTAACAAATCACCGACCGGGAGCTTACCATCTCAAGGACACCATAGGGCATGAGCTACCTCATCATTGGAATGCAAAACATCTAAGGAAATACTACATTTAAAGGAGAGATATGTAAACTTTTACAGTTTGTCGATTTATTTTTTAATAATAAATGCCTGCACATGCTTCTCTTTCTTTTTCTTAACTTTTTGTTCAACTTTATTTAATTTGGTCGAGGAACTCTCCCACTAACCCAAAACCTAAAGGTAAAACGGTCGAGGGATTTACACCCTCTCGCAAAAAGAGCAGTGCAGTCAAGGGACTCTCCAGCCAGGCTCTTCGTGCAGAGGTGACGTGGTCAAGAAAATCTCCCACTAACCTAAAACTTAAAGGTAAAATGGTCGAGAGATCTCCAGTTACACCTCTCGCTAAGATAGCAGCGCGGTTGAGGGACTCTATAGCCAGGCTCTTCGAGCCGAGGGAACGTGGTCGAGGAACTCTCCTACTAACCTAAAACATAAAGGTAAAACAGTCGAGGGATCTCCTGTTACACCTTCTGGCCAAGAGAGTAGGGTGGTCAAGGGACTCTCCCGTTAAGCTCTGCTCAGCAAGATGACATGGTTGAGAACTCTCCCACTAACCCGAAATCTAAGACTAAAGCAATTGAAGGTTTCCCTGCTCGCTAGGGCGATGTGGTGGTGAAATTCTCCCACTGACCCACCTTTGGAGTCTTCTCAAAAACCTAATAAGAGGAAAGAATCTGGCATCTCGGCCCAACCGAAGGAGTCACAAACATGAAGAGCAACCTCGCTGGCACGAATGGATTTCCAATCCAAGATATGCAGGTTTGTCTCTGGTACGCGGAGGGGTAGCTCACGAAGTTGCTTAATATCGAGCTTGAAACCTATACCCCAAGCTGACCTTGGGAGATGTCGCCAGTTGAGGAAGAACCCGAGTAAAGTCGCGCTGGGAGTTCTCCAAAGCAATGTTTAGCTCTATCACTTTCTTCTCTGAAAGGGCCAATTTCTTCTTGGCTGACTCAACAACCTCACTAAGTTGAAGGTACTAACAGTCACTATCTTTAAGAGGGCTATTCACCTCGGTCAGTTTCTCCTCTGCCTCAACTTTTTCCCCTTCCGTTATGCTCAGCTTCATGCTTAGCTCTTGCCGCCCATCTTCAAGAGAAACCAGGCGAGAGGCATAATCGAACGTGGTTTTCATTAACTCTTCAAGTTCTGCCTTCGCCTGATCAAGTCTAGCGGCCAAGTCGTCTTGTTCTTTTAAGGAAGTTTCCGCCCGAGTAACCAGGTCATCTTGTTCTTTGATGAAGGCTTTCATCTGGGCAGCCAAATCATCCCACTCTTTCACAGCCACTTTTACCTGGCTAAGGCGAGCAGCCAAGTCATCTTGCTCCTGCCAACTGCTTTTGTCTGGTTTAGGCAAACAGCAAGATCATCTCGCTCCCATCCAATCACCGCCACTTCTTGACTGTAATGATCGATGTTCACCGCAGAACTCACCAACCCTTCCCGAAGCGAATGAACTTGGACGTAGAGAACAACCAAATCGCCATCAGCCATGCAAGAACAAGCTTCGAGTTGAGACAACTTGTTGGCCATTTGATCTTTCTCAGCATGAGCCGCGCAAACGACAATGTAAGCCTAACCAATGAAAGAGTGCATAGATTGATTTTCTTTTTCTAGTTTATTCTATTAGGCCTGTTTAGTTCCGTTTTTGCTTTCTGGTTGTGGTCTTTTGTTTTCTTTTTGGTTGTTTGTGTTTGGGAGGTTTTTATTTGCCTATTTGTAAACTCCGAGATGCTTAATTTATAACCACGGTATTCCTCCTCCATAGGTGAGAGCTGCTTAATAAACTTGGGACCGAGTCGCTATGAGGGTGGCTACTGGCTCTTCGTGTAAAAAAAAAAAAAGATCCTCCACCAAGTCGGCAGCAAGGCGGTCAACTCCCTGTAAAAAAACACAAAGAATAATAATCATACATACAAAAGGGAAGAATAAGCACAAAGGGATTACCAATGAAAAAATCGTCATGAGATGTTAAACAGTGACGTTGAAAGCCTTTTGCGACAAGCACGTAGGGATGCTGAGGAGCTTGATGGGTGTAAGCTAGAAGAACCTCTCAGATCAGGAATTCGAAAAGGGACATTAGCAAAAAACCCTCGGGTAGAAGTCTCCCTTAGTCGATCTGGGAGGAACGAAAGAAGGAATGCTGGTAGGTACGTCAGCATGCGGACCCAAACACACTTCAACATCAGCATCCCGAGAAGAAGACTCCCGATTAATTAGAAGATCCTCCTTAGGAGAAATGAAGGATGGTTCGCCATTGCCTGTAGGAGAAATACTAAATGGCAGAGAAGAAATCAAAACCCTGCTCCCTCTAGCAAGAGAGACTGTTGGAAAAATGAAGGGAAAATTAGGAGTAACTCCACCAGAAATTGTGGAAGCAAGAGGTGAACCAGATACTGCTACTGTTTCCTCAACTTGTTCAACCCAAGTGTATGTCGTCGCCTTCCTGATGCATAGTACTGGTCGGTGCAACCGAGGAGTGAGCAACCTTTCCACCATTACCCTCGATGACGATTTCAAAAGCAGCAGCTTCCGCAGCAATCACAGCTTCAAGATCTTCATCGGCCAAAGCCATAAATAACATCATCAAGAGAAAGCATTGGTGGAGCCACAAAGGAGGTCGGTTTGCTCAATTGCTCCTGAGGAGGAGCAACTACCTTAATACTATCACTCACTCGAGGAGGGGGCGAGGAATCACGTCTCGACGAATTAGACTCGTCCAAACGAGGTGAAATTCTAGCTTTCTTGCTTTTTCTCTTCCTGTTCCCACCAACACCAGGTCGAGACTTCTCTTCAAATCACCCGCCAGCGAAGGGGCATCCAAAAACTCATGACCCAATATGTGGGCCTGATTAGACACCATCAGAAACCTTTCGATATTCCTAGGGGTTAAAATAACGTTTGAAAAACACGTCTTGGGATTATTCTGAACCAAAGCCTCTACCAACTACACACGAGCCTCTTCGCGAGGGGAAAGAAGGACCTCGAAATCATCCTCATCGGGAACAAGGGACCAACAAGCCCTAAAGGGAAACTCCTGACTAAAAACTTCATTTGTGGGAAATTCCCAACTCGTGCCAGAAATGAAGAAAAACATATTTCCCCAATCTTTAGCATGGGAATACTTGTGTTCTATTTCAACCAATTTGCTACGAGACCTAAAACTGCAAAGGCTCCCCCCCAAACGCCTGAACCCATGAAGCGACAAGAAATCACGGGCTGTTACGTCAGGATACTCATCGCCCATGGGTTCCAGTACCCTTCGCCACAAAACACAGAAAGCCATCAAGATTCTCTAGGCATTGGGCACCAGTTAGGCTGGAGCAAGCCCTAGGACATCCAACGCATCGCGGACTGGCCTCCAATCAAAGCCCCATAGTGAACATCGCAAGATAAAGGACAATGAAAACAGCCATACCTCTTGCATGAACAGACCTCTAGTTTGGGGTGGGTTCCCCAGATGAACAAAATTGAGAATGTTGAAGTTGTTTTGGGCGTTCTCAAGTTTGTAAGAAGAAACGTTTGAGGACCATTGATGGCCCACGAATATGGATGCCGGAATATACCTCTCGTGCCTCCTTTCTCCACTGGGGTTCTCAAAAGCAACAATGACATGAATGGAGGAATCACGGGGTGGTGAAGGACCGTGCGTAGAGGCCGCGACTTTGCCCTTAGAAGAAGACGCCAAGGAAAGGAAGTGAGAGTTCACAAGAGAGGATGAGACTATGCAGAAGGAAGACAAGAATGGCAAGAAGTTTGAAAAGGAAAAAGACTCAAGAGAGAAGAAAAAAGAATGGGATCAGGAGCCTTAAAAAGGATTGATAGTTGAGGTACGAAAAGGAGAGAATGTGAAACGACGCACTGACAAGTAATACTCGATTAATGAAACGAAGCCTTGACAGCTAGATTAGGAAGTTGAAAATCGACATGGTTTTAAGTCCCATTACACCACGCATGATGAGACTTCGCGGGGTAACTGGAGTGGATATTATAACCGGTTAATCCCTTATGGGCGTGGACCGTTAGTCAAGCCCATGGCCCACCTCATTATCTGAAGCCCAGTTCGGTATTAGGAGGGTCCGGCCCATCACCAATACCGATTGGATAACCATCTTAAACTGGCATGGGATCAAAATAGCTATTGTTTAAATTTAATATGAGATGAACCCCTCATCTCCAGGTTTGATTTTTAAATAACAGATGTGTCCGTTATCACTTAATAACAGAAAATTTCAAAGGCTCTATATAAAGGAAGAATCCAAGTATGTAAAATGCATCTTGTTCATTGCTATTAAAAAGTTTTGATTCGATCACTGGCTTAGGCATTGGAAGCGTTCCCTTAGTCCCCCAAGTCGTCTCACTCTTTGATTGCTGGTGATTGTGAGTCAGTGGCGGTTGAATATGTCTGTAACAATATTCTATGATGACAAATACGCTTACCCTAACCGATATTTCGTTACTAAATCTTGGGTTAAATAAATCCGCACTTGTGACAAGTTGTAATGAAAAATCAGGAAAAATTATATAATTTCAAAACAATACATTAGATCCTCAGATTATTTCAAATCGATACCTTGCATTAATTTGACCGTAACACAATTTTAAGGATGATGTGCATCCTTTTAGATTCGGCAAAGAAGTCTGGTGATTCTTGAAGATATGAAGAACGAAATACCCTTTTGAGCAAAGTCAAAGGCATGTAAAAGAAGAGCCATTTGACTGTAATAGCAATCAAAAGTCATTCTTTCTAGAAGATGTTCCCAAACAACAACAAATCATGTTTAATTAATAGTTTGTTTATGAACGGTAACTCGGGAAAACTTGTCCCCCTCCTTTCGAGTATATAACGAAAGGTGACGTGTATCAAACTTCTCGCCCCGATACTATATTGACACATTCATCGGAGATGTGCCGTATGATAAATTCTTAGCTCAAATCCTTTTCATGAATACAAATTTGAGCTAAGAGTACCTGTGAGGGGAGTAATCCCCAAGGCCAGACCCAACATACTGGGCCTGGGCACGGCACCCAGATGCCTGCGGCGGTAAGATGAATCTGTCTAGGCCGGCCCAAGGGGTCAATGGAAGGGTACCGCAGGCCCACGACTCAGGAAGGATGTTAGGGGCAACCCCGTACTCGAGCGCCAACTTTTGGGCAGGACTGGACAGAATGAGTGCATCTGACCAATGCCACGCGGCATTAAATGAGGGTGGCAACGAGCACACCGAGGCACAGACTGGGACGTCAGAGGTTGCCATGATCAGGCGTTGGTACCCTGCCACCTGACATAAAGCCTGGCATGGGGCGTGACAAAGGTACCGGCGACACCCCCATGACCTAACTGTTAGGTACAGACAACATAGATCCAGATCCACTAGTCAAGAGATCTTCCCAAACAAGTATATAAATACCCCATCCCCTAACAAGGGGAATGGTTCAGACACTCTTTCAATACTCAAGCTTTCATTACTCTTATAGAGATTACGCATTGACTTTGGCATCGAAGGTATCCCCCACCACCCAGAAGCCCTAGTGGAGTCGCTCGGGCTGTGAAATACGACATCAACAGTAGCGCCATCTGTGGGATTTGTTTTCCTATAGTAGCATGTCTTTCGCATGCCAGCAACAACGCGTTCCCAAGCCCTAAGACGGGAAGAAGAACCACTAAAAGCAATGAAAGTAAGGTCCAATGAGGTAGGTGAAACCATACGAAGATTGATGGAGGAAGTGGCGGCTCTCCTCCAAGAGGATGCTGCCCTAAGGAGAACTGGTGAAGGACCGGAAGGGGGGGAGGCCAGCCAACACACCGAATCGCGACAAGTCCCAAATGTCGCCGCGACCGAAGAAGAAAGGCACAGGATGCACCTCAACCTCCGGGAGCTTGGGGATAAATATGCTGAAATGGCCCAATCGATGGGCACATCATCTTCGGTGGACCAGCTGCTCATCAGCATGGACCTGACGTATAGCGTCGAGGTCATGGAAATCCCCCTCCCCTCGAGATTCAAAGTTCTGCAGGTGGATGCGTATGATGGGTCCAAAGACCCCCTGGAGCACTTGGAAATATTTCAAGGCTCACGACCCTACACAGGTTCCTGGGAGAAGTCGAGTGTAGGGCATTCCTGCTCACATTGAAAGGCGCAGTGAGGGCCCGCTTCGGATCCTTACCACCCGATACCATCGAAAGCTTCACCAAGCTAGCTCGTCTCTTCCTAATGCAGTTTATGTTAAGTCAGAAGAGGAGGCGTCCGACTGCCTACCTCTTGATAATAAAGCAGCGGGATGATGAAAGCTTGAAGTCGTACCTCTCTCGGTTCAATCAGGAGCGTATGACCATCGACAACCAGGATGAAAAGATCACCCTAGCGGCCTTGCTGGGGGGGTTTGGCCTCGAAACCCTTTCATGACTGAGATATCCCGAAGGACCCCCATGTCTTTGAAGGAATTTATGGACTGAGCCAACAGCTTCATTAATGCTGAAAACACACTTAAAGCCCTGACAGCTACCTAGAGGACCGGGTTGGAACAGGTGGACAAAAAGGCCGCTGGGTAGGAGGGAGGGCCGAATCGTAAAGGAGGAAGGAAGGGAGCACCAGAGACCAAATGGAGGGGAGAAATGCCAGCTCGAGCGCGTGGCGGGCCCAACACACATGTGAACTTGGCCGTGGAAGGCAAATGCCCCCCGAGCCCCCAAAGGGAACCATGACAAAACCGAAAGAGCCGTAAGTACTGCGCTTACCACTTGACGTATCGGCACAGTATCGAGGACTGCTACACCCTAAAGCAAAGGAGGGAGGAGTCGGAAGGCCTAGTAAACGGCGCGCAGACAGGAACAGCAAGAGGGCGGTCGCCCGAGGCACATAAAAGTGAAAGTCCAAGGAGACGAGGGCCTGGTAGAGAGGTCAAGAGGAGCCCTCGACAACGGAGCCCGATCAGGGCAAATAGCCAGGTGGGGGAGATCCGCACAATTGCGAGGGGATACTCGGGAGGAGGTTCCACCTCATCAGTAAGGAAGGCTCACGCCTGGAGAGCCCAATATGAGGAAGTGTTCACAGTGGCAAGGGTCACGACCGGCACCAAAAAGCACCTTGGAGGCACGGCTATAACCTTCTTGAAGAAGGACGAGGAGGGCATCATCCACCCCCACGATGACTCTCTAGTGGTCACTGTGCAGGTCGCCAACTTCACTGCCTGGTGGGTCCTCGTCAACCATGGCAACTCGGCAAACATTTTACTCTAGGAAGCCTTTGTCAGGATGGGGATCAACCTGGATCTACTGCGCCCGGCCTCGATGCCACTCAAAGGCTTCACGGGAGACATCGTCCAACCAATAGGAGCTATCATGCTATCCTTCCTAGTAGAGAAGGCTCCCAGAACCTCAGCCACTATGGCGGACTTCCTAGTGATGAAAGCCCCCTCCTTGTACAACGCAATACTGGGCTGACTAACCCAGAATAGCCTGAGGGCGATGACCTCCACATACCAACTCAAAATGAAGTTCCCTACGAACTTAGGGGTGGGAGAGGTTCAGGACGAGCAAGTCCTAGCCAGGGAATGCTATGCTCGGGAGTTGAGGCATGAGGTCAAGGAAGTCAAGGCAATCAAGGGAGCAAATGAGGTAGCAGAAACACCTTCACCACTGACTCTGGCTGAATAGGATGAGAAAGTCTGAGACGAACAAAGGTTGCGGTAGGCGGAATCTAATGAACCCCTAGAGTTGGTTTCCGTGGATCGACAAAGGCTCGAGCGCATAGTGTGGGTGGGAACCAAGATGGATCTTGGACTAAGGCAGGGCGTGAAGCAACTACTTGTCAAGCATCAAGATATGTTCGCTTGGAGTCACAACGAGATGCCAGGGATTGGCAACTCAGTCATTGAACACCACCTCTGCGTGGATCCCACAGCCTGGAAGGTCAAGCAAAAATGTCGAAGTTTTAGCACCGACAAAATAAGTGGCCATAGCTGAGGAAGTGGACAGTCTCCTTGCAGCATGGTTAATCCGGGAAGCTCACTATCCTAAGTGGCTCTCCAATATGGTGTTGGTCAGGAAGGTGAGTCGGTGAAGAATGTGAGTCGACTTCACCGACCTAAACAAGGCTTGCCCAAAAGATAGCTTTATGTTGCCACGCATTGACTTGATAGTGGACTCCAAGGCCAGTCACCCACTTCTCAGCTTCATGGATGCGTACTCTAGGTACAATCAGATCAAGCTGAGTCATGACGAAGAGGAAAAAAAGGCTTTCATCACGGATCAAGGACTTTACTGCTACAAGGCCATGCCATTCGACTTGAAGAAAGCTGGTGCCACGTACCAGTGGCTAGTCAACCGGATGTTCAAACAGCAGATAGAGCAAAACATGGAGGTGTACGTAGACAACCTACTGGTGAAAAGCAAGAAACCTAAACAGCACCTGTCAGACCTACGAGAAGCCTTCATAGTGCTCCAGTGCTACTAGATGAAGCTCAACCCACTGAAGTGCACCTTCGAAGTGGAGTCAAGCAAGTTCCTGGGCTTCATGGTCTCCTAGAGAGGTATGGAGGCCAACCCGGAAAAGGTCGAGACAATAGTGGGGATGCCCCCCTCCCCCCCCCCAAAGGCAACCTCCACGAATTCCAGAGACTCGCCGGCCAAGTGGTGGCCTTAAATTGCTTTATCCCCTGGTCGACCGATCGGTGCCTCCCATTCTTCAAAGTCTTGAGGAAGGCTCAGGAATGGCACACTGCCTGCAACGAGGCATTTGCCGAACTGAAGCAATAGTTGGCTCACCCGCCGCTCTTCAGCCAGACAAAGTCGAACGAGAATTTGACCATCTACCTAGCCGTGTCACTGCATGTTGTATTGGCTGTACTGATATGAGCTACAGAGGAAGGACAACAACCCGTCTACTACACAAGTCAGGCGTTCCGAGGGGCCAAGGCCAGATACCACGAACAGAGATGCTAGTATTCGATTTAGTGGTCACTACGAGAACGCTGATGCCGTATTTCCAAGCTGACCCAAGGAAGATGCTCACCAACATCCCCCTCAGGAAGGTCCTACAAGCCCGACATGTCTGGCAGACTTGCCAAATGAGCAATTGAGCTGAGTGAGTTCAATATGGAGTACCTGCCCCGTACAACAATCAAAGGGTAGGTACTGGCAGACTTCGTGGGTGAATTCACAAGCTTCCCGGAGGTGATACACATCTCACCCCAGGGGAAGCCCTGGCAGATCTATGTAGATGGGTTTTCCTGTCGTGCTGGGGGTGTAACGGTGTACATAGTCATAGAACACGGGGAAGAGTACAACTATGCGATAAAGCTCACCTTCAAAACAACTAACAATGAGGCAAAGTATGAAGCACTGTTGGCAGGAATGTCAGTGGCTTGGTTGCTCGGAGCCACGGAAGTTGAGGTGGGGGCTGACTCCCAAATGGTCGTCAATCAGGTGACGGGAGAATTTGCCACGAAAGGCGAGAAATTGAAGTACCTCCGCCAGGTGGAAGAGGGGTGCGACCTCTTCCACTGTTGGGAGGAGTCCTATACAAGAGGGGTTTCTCCAAACCTCTCTTGAGGTGCATTTCGTCAGATGAGGCCCAATATGTACTGACTGAAATTCACAAAGGGATCTGTCGGATACTACTGGCCTTGCTCCCTCGGAGGCCTAGAGAACTTCGCGAAGAAATGTCCTAGATGCCAAGAGCACGGGCCCATACCGCGCTGCCACCTAAGGAACTAACTTCAATCACATCCTCATGGCCTTTCGCGCAGTGGGGACTGGACTTAATCGGCCCATTCTTGATGGCTAGAGGAGGGGAAAAGTTCGTAGTCGTGGCAGTCAACTATTTCACGAAATGGGTCGACGCAGAAGCTCTTGCAACCATCACCGCTCGGGCCACGACTAGGTTATTGTGGAAATCGGTAGTCTACCGGTTCAGAATTCCCCAAAGCCTTATATTAGATAACGAGAGACAATTTGACTGCTCACACTACCAATAGTGGTGCACAGAGCTAGGGATTAAGGTCAAGTACTTCTCGTCGAGGCACCCCCAAGCTAACAGCCAGGCCAAGGCGACGAACAACACTTTACTATCCACCTTGAAGAAGAGATTGGGCATTCACAAAGGAGGATGGGCCGAAGAACTTCCAGGAGTGCTCTGGGCATACCGAACGACTGTTAGGACACCCAAGGGAGAAGCTCCATTCGCCCTCGCCTATAGGAGTGAAGCGGTGATCCCCATGGAGGTAGGGATGCCTACCTACCAGGTCCAGCACTTCGACCCAAGCATCAATGACGAAAGATTGAAGGAAAGTCTGGATCTCCTGGAGGAAAGGCGGGAGGAAGTCGCAATACGAACAACAAGCCACAAGAGGAAAGCAAAGTAGTACTTTAACAAGCCGGTCAAGCCAAGATCCTTCAAAATATGAAACATGTGCTGAGGCAGACTGGGGTGACCACCTAGGAGGAAGGGAAGCTGGGGCTGCGATGGGAAGGCCCGTACGTGGTGACGGGAAACAATAGGCTTGGTTCCTACTGCCTCAAAGGCTATCAAGGTCGTGAACTTCCCCACCCATGGAATGCCAGGCACTTGAAGAGATACTTCGCCTAGGGATCACGAAGTTTATCCAGGAATTAAGCCTATGTTCTTATAAATGTACCCAGTGATCTTATAAATAAAGATGTATGAATGTTCGCCTCAAACAGGCCAAATTGTCAAAACTAGACACCGGCAAGACTCACTGTAGGGTTAAGGCCGACACAGAGCATCTCGAGCTCTGCCTACATGGCCACTCAGATACAAGTTCCTAGACTTGCCGAGCCTCGTGTCTAGCAAAAGCTGAGTCCCTAGACTCGCCGCAGGGTTAAGGCCAGGCCCAGAGCATCTCGAGCTCTACCCACATGGCCACTTGGATACAAGTCCCTAGACTTGCCGAGTCTTGTGTCCAGCAAAACCCGAGTCCCAAGACTTGCTGCGGGGTTAAGGTCGGGCCCAATGCATCCTGAGCTCTGCCCACACAGCCACTCCGATACAAGTCCATAGACTTGCTGAGCCTCGTGTCCATCAAATCTGAGTCCCTAGACTCGCCACAAGGTTTCCACTCGAATATAAGTCCCTAGACTAGCCGCGGGGTTAAGGTCGAGACCAAAGCATCCTAAGCTCTGCCCACATGGCCATTAGGATACAAATCCCAAGACTCTTGTGTCCAACAAAGCCGAGTCCCTAGACTCGCCGCTGGGTTTCCACTCGGATACAAGTTCCTAGACTTGCCGAGCCTTGTGTCCAGCAAAACTGAGTTCCTAAACTCATCGCGAGGTTTCCACTCGGTTACAAGTCCCTAGACTTGCAAAGCCTTGTGTCTAGTAAAAGTCGAGTCTCTAAACTAGCCGCGGGGTTAAGGCCGGGCCCAGAGCATCTCAAGCTTTGCCCACACGACCACTCGGATTCAAGTCCCTAGACTTGCTGAGCCTCGTGTCTAGAAAAATACTTGTTGAGCCTCATGTCCCGGGCATCCCGAGCTATCCCCACTCGAATCTACGTCCCCAGGCCAAAAAAAAAAGGAAGGAAATGCACCAGCAAGAACAACAACAAACAGCGACCATTATATACATTAAAGTCAGGAATTACATCAATAAAGGAAGCTTGGGTTACAAAGAGTAAGGGAGGGAAAGCAAGAAAAGGGGCTTGGAGCCCATACAATTGCAGTCACTGTGGCGGAGGAGGAGAGTCCGAGAGGAAGGGTGGCATCCCTGGCTTCCCAAGGGACTTGACGAACGCATAAGCCCAAGAATCTGGTTCAAGGGAAGCCAGATTCAAAATGTTGAGGTCTATCCGAGGGTGCTCTCGCAGGTGGTCTCGAGGCCGCTATAGGCCCTCCTTGTAGCTGTACCCCAAGCTACATTCTGAACAACACGAGCATTCCTGATCTGGGACCCGACCTCCTCCAAGCGCCTGGTGTTGGCATCCCGACCAAACTCCAGGGCCAAGATCTAGGCATCCTAACTCGAGATGGCACTCGTTGCGTCGACCAACTTGGTCTTGAGGTCGCGGGCTAGGGCCTTCAGACATCGAACTTCCCGAGTAAGTGAGAAGTTCCTAAATAGCAACTTGGAGCGCTGTCTAGTGGCCAAGGCAAGCTCCCACTCCATCCGTTCCTTCTCTTCATGAACTGTCCAGAGGTGTACGATCCTCTTCCCTTTGAGCTTCCGGTTCTTCTCTTCAGGACCTTGTAGCCGTCTAGGAAGTTGCGTTATTTGGAGAGAACCTAGATCTTTTGATTCACCTTTTAGACCTCTAGGTGAGTAAGAAGAGCTAAGGATTAGAGCGCCCTATTCTCCTCCTCGAGCCCCCCACGCTCTTCGACCCATGGGGGCGAGACAAGTACCAACAAGACATACCTGTGCAAAGAGAGGCCTTAGTTTCATGGCCTCCTTCTCGATCGCCTCGGCCAAAGCCTTGTCATAGCCCGAGGTAGCTGTCTGACTTGTCCCCACCCTGGCATGAGAGGAAGGGGTGACACTCCACAATTGACGGAAGGACTCCAGAGCGTCAGGTATGGATCCAGAAAGAAGTCCTGAGCCGAGGGCCTCCGGAGCATCAGCTTCCTTCTACTTGTGTACACCCTCATCCCGCGCCAGCTCTTCAAATGCGGTGGAGCTCGGGGGGTTCATCAGTAGTCATGGGCTTCTCATCAGTCACGGGCTGAACCTCCTCCTTGACCCTATCCACCAAGGGAATATGCTGGGGTGCTTCGTCCAGAAACAAGATAGGAATCCACCTCTAGTCTCGGCGAGGACCGTGTCAACGCGCCGTCATCACTTAGCACCACAAAATAAGGCGGGCTAGGACGGACCCCCTCCCTATTATCAACCTTCGAGACTACAGAAGAGGAGGGCGCCCTTGATTCAAGACTATGGGGAATGGAGGCAACAACGTCTTCCTTACCGACGACCTCTGAGACCAGAGGGGGAGCAGAAGATCCTGTAGCAGCCATTAGGTGGACAGGGGGAAAGACCTCCCGGGAAAGCGCCTCCTCGATGGAGACAATCGACTCCACGAGCGGGGCCCCCTGGGGGGCTGATTGTACAAAGGCATTGAAGAAGGTGGCCCGTAGACAAAGTCCTGTAGGTCGACTTCGTCTTCTTCCTCCCCGACAGTGGATTCCGGGCCAGTAGACGACAAGTACTTCGTTCCCTAAAAGGAAGTGGTCCCCCAAGTAGGAGGGGCGGCTGAACACCGAGCACTGTGCCCCAGGGGTAGAAGTGGCTTCACTCCAGGAAGAGCCCCCTCTACTCTAAGACCCCCCAACCCTGCCACGAGGGACTTTGCCAGTTTCATCATGACCCATCTTTGGTTGCTTCCCCCTGCTACCGAACGGGGAAGAACTGGAACGATGCTTCTGGCCCCGAGGTGATAGGGGATCCCTCAAAAAGTCCCGACCCATCACATAAGAGCGATCAGGGGTGGTGATGTCGACCAACACTGCGTTAGTCTCTGCGTTGTAAGGGTGAACCGACACCCAAGACAGCACCGTCGTAAAGGTGCTACATATAGAGTAAACCAATCTGCTGTATGAGAGAAGCTCTTGTCAAGTCTCTCAGAATGGCCATGTTTGGATAGTGAAAATATTTCATTTCATCTCATCATTACAAGTTTTCCAAATTTCCACACAAAATTTAATAAACAATTCAAAATTTTCAAATCTCAAAATAATAATAATATTAAAAAATAATATTCTAATAATATTTTATCTAACTTTCATCGTTCATTTCATCTCATCTAAATTCACTATCCAAACAGCACTTAAATCTTTTAGTTGACTACTGTTAATATTTGCAGTATGGTACATTATTCCTCCTTATTGATGAACGCTCATGAAAAATGAGTTCTAGTGAGCACCGTACAGCTAAGCCTCTTCTAATCTAGAGTTTCTAAACTGCGGATGTCTTTCATGTTTTCTTTTCTTGCATTACTTGTTTTTACTGCCCCTTTATTAGGGTGGTGCAGCATTAAAGCTTTTCTAATAAATTTAGATCTTAAAAAGACAAAGAAAAAAAATAAGTAAAGAGAAATATCGGGAAATTTATTTAAATTTCTAGGATTGAGTACACTTCATTACTGGCTTTTAATACCCAGTTCTCTTAATATTTGTACCACTTCCACCAGGTTGATTTACAAAGAATTCTGTCAACGGTACCACTCCCATTGAGCCAAGGAGTTCTGCTCGCTCTTCTCCAACAACTGGCTTATGATATTGGCAACAAAACACCCAGAAAGCTGACATGGATGCAACAGTAGATCCAGCAATTACAGTGTATGCGCATCCCATTTTTGAGCAGGTATAGCAGATAATGGGTCATCATCGGAACCTACCATCCACCTCTGCTTCAGAAGCAAGCAGCATCCCCCTTCTTATGCATGTCATCAACTCTGTGTTAATGAGCTGTAAATGTTCTCCCGACCTTTTCTCTATAATCATTGCAAAGTTGTAAGTGGAAGCATTGGGTTGTACAGAAATCTAGAAAGGCCCTGGATAGCAAGTATAGCTTCTTTAATTAGATGGTATCTTGACGTGTGTGAAATAGATCTTTTGCAGCTTTCTTTTGCTCTTTTGAGCAAAAACTGCGCATTTTTTCTATTCTCTAGTGGGACTAGGGAATCCTGCAATGTACCTATATGGGCGTGCAGGTGCAGCAGCACTAGTAGCATCAATTGACAAATCGTAGTGAGCCCGAGCCACAGGATCAAATAATGTTGCATAAGCATTGTGAACCTCTATGAAACCTCGAGCATCAGGATCGAAGGATGAATGGACGGCGTCCGGATGGTACTGATTTGCCAAACTACAGTATGCTGCTTTGATCTTGGTTTGTGAGGCGATTTCCTTCACCAGGAGCAGTTGGTAGAACGTTCTCCTAGCAACGATTGTCAATGAGAATGAGAATGAAGTGGATGGTAATGAGTTCAATGTCCTCACAGACCCACCTACTCTTTCTGTTGCAGTGGTAGCACACAGTGTGATGTTCCTACGTGGGGCTTTTTTGACACAAGCATGCCCTGGCAACGATTCTGGCTAATTCTTGTAATTTGGGTTGGAAAGTTTGGACCCAAATGAGGGTTTAAGGGGGGGAAGGCATTTCCTGGCATTTCTTTTCTCATCGGTTCAGAGGGGAAACTTTAAAGTATAGTGTAGATGGAAACTAAGGAAGCTGATTAAGCTCTGTGGGTATGGTTTTTGAGAAGTGGGTAGTTTTAGTTTGGTGAATTAATGGCTTATAAAGGGATGGATGGGGGGAGTACAGAGGAAGATTGATGCAGTGGGCGCCAAGCTTTTTTTGCTTTGGCAGTTCTCGGAACCCCTATTGTGCACACAGAAAAGAACATGTAGAAAAACTATTTTGTTTTCAAAGTGGGTACACTCATATTGGAGATGTTGGTACCAAGCATGTAACAAAATCAGAATCAGAAAATCATGTCAAAGGTTTTTTAGATGCATATCATATCAAACAGAGTGTTGAACATATTCATATCATTTACACATAGTCAAAAATGGATTCGAAACATCTTTATATAACATGTACAAAATTTCCAGATTTCATATTTGCTCTTTTGCACATTTCAAAAAATAATATGTCAAAATATTGCAATGTCTACACTAGTCATGTCAGAAACATTTTCTCTCTTATACAGATTTCATGCGTAATGCAAAACACATAACTGATGTTATTTTTCACATTTCTTTCCAAAACATATCATGCACATTTTCATAAATCAACCGCAGTTCATTTTTTTTTATGCAAAATCTAGCATAGAAACCCCGCTTACCTGACTCTTACAGAGAGTTACTAAAGTTTTGGACTCGAGCTCTATCAATGTCACAACCTAAATAGAAAATTATTCACTAACGTGTCAATTCTCCATATATATACAAATTCAATATAACTAACTAAATCCTGTGATTCTAGTCAATACATGGTACAAGCATGCTCACACACACATCCTCCAAAATGTCAACACAAATCGCCTTATCCAGCCCAACCAGCTTACTAACATAACTCGTTACAACATTGACAACCCACAATCATTGCAACCCCAAATAACCCTCCATAAAACAAGTCGAACAGTTAACATTAACTCAAATTATAACACCAAACAGTCAAAATTACTAGCCCAAACAACCACACATAACAGTCTAAATAATCATATTTATCAACCCAAACAACCATTTATCAATTCCAATAGCAACTAAAACAATCCAACAGCCATATAATAACTTGGACAACCTACACATTCACTTAAAAAAATTAACCCAACAACAGTCATAAAATAAAACTGGATAGCCACATCATTCCATCCCAAAACAATCATCGTAACAAACTCCATGTCCAATATAACCCGCAACAACCAATGTCAATTTAACAATCATATTTAAACCCGAAACAGTCACATCAACTCAACCATCAACATCTATAACCCCATCAGTAACAAAGACAACCACTCCTCAACTCTCGAGCATCCACAAATTAACCTCATAACTTCACATAAATCAAAACTTTTTCATGCGAATCTACAGTCACAATAGTACATTTCACAATGGAGAGGAAATACTCAAAATTATTATACCTAATTTTGTGTGGTGAACCATGGAATTGGAGGACGACACACTACCCAGAAATGAAATTACTTCTCTGTGATTCACCAACAATATCAAAAACTTACTTTATTCAATGGAAAACACGTCGCAGCAGGGCTAACATCTGAACACTCACTAAAAAGGAAAACTACCTTGGGGCGAAAGGGTGGCTTCGGTGTTGGTAGTGCACGGAGATGTTTATTTATGGTGTAGGGCTCTCGGGTAGCGACGGGGATAAACTGCCATAGATGAAATGTTGAGGGAAAGAGAAGAAAACAGAGGAAAATAAGGAGCGAATGAGATATGTAGAGAGCGAGAGAGAGCCTTACCAGCGTGAGGCAACCTACGACGGTGCTGATGGTGGTAGCACTGCAAGACGGAAAAGACGATTTGCTAAGATGCTCAAGGGTGAGGAATTAAAATGGGTGTGTGTGTGTGTGGGTGTGCGTGTAAGGGAGCGAGAATAGAAAATGAGAGAGAGAGAGAGAGTATTATCGTCGTCCACAACCCAACTCTGATGAGGAAGCTTGGTAGCGAGACCAAAACGAGTAGATCCACGTATGACAACACCCTAAATCACAGAGTTTCGTTGGAGTGGTAGAAGAAGAAAGAGTGAGTGAGTGAGTTTGTTAGGAGGTTAGGGAGGAATGAAAAATTGATTTGAAAAGGGGAATGTGGGATTGGGGAACAGAAAATGGATAAAGAAAATGGGAAGTGATAGATGGGATCGTTGTGGTGATGATGATGCTAGCGACTTTCATTTCTTTTTTTCTTTTTTCTAAGTAAGCATTTCATAGATAAATTAAGTGGTTACAAGATACTAGGGGTGGGCAGTAGGATCCCGCACCCCACTGCCCTGCCCCGCATTTCCCCCATCCCGCACTTATATATTTTATTTATATTTATATATATATACTATACATATTTATAAATATTTATTATTTGTACTATATATAAATATAGTAATATGTATTAAGCAGAACTTTTACATAATATTTTGTGTAAGTTGTAGTGTAGTAGGGTGACCCTTTTATAGATTACCAAGGCAATACAAGAGTCTCATATTACAAGTGTGGGACTTATATTGTGAAGGCAATTTATAAAAGGGTCACCCTACTACATTACAACTTACATAAAATATGCACTAACAAATTTAAAAACTACATAATTTTTAAATTATAGTCATATTTAGAAATTTAAATTTAACGTTTAGGTCCAAAAAATGTTTTTAATCATTTTTTTATCTAAGAATAAATTTTGAGCCTAGTGGACTGTAGTCCATTATTGAAGTGGGCGGGGAGCGGGGCGGATTGGGAGTCCACCCTACCCCCCGGCATGCGGGGTAGGGACTAGGGAGGGGGCTACCCCGCACAATATGATGCGGGTAGCATCCCTAGAAGATACTAGATTCAATAGGGTAAGAGTCTCAAACAATCATCTAAAAATAAGCAAATGCAACACAAGAGAAAAAATAAAAATAAAGAAGAAGAGAAATCTGGAACCAAAATTTGGCTCCCACCCATTTCCCAGTAAAAGGAAGCCACTTGAAGCGGTTTTTGCGTAGTCTGATAAATAAATTATAAAACTACGACTAGAAGTTGCAGTGGAATGTTATGTGCTGCATTTTGTTGGTCTAGACTGGCTGAATGAGACTTTCAAGACCACTTTATCTTGATCCTCGGTTAGGAAAAGTGGAAACATAAGGAAATAGCAACTGAAAGATGAGCCGATATGCCGGCATAGGATTGTCACTGGTTGTAGAGGCGCATGTGGTTCACGCGCCACTCTTGAAAAGAAAGTAATAGTCAGAATTAAGAGATCCGAAGCCAGTAATCCCAGTGGTGCCACGCGTGACGGTGGTAGACTTGTTAGAAACCTCGGTCTAGTCCCTAAACACTATGTTGTCCTCACCTTGGTCTCCTTGTGTTGACTGAATGCCTTAGCCCTCTTACTTGGTCTTTGGTTAATAATGGCACGTATGATGGCAATGATGGGTTCCTAAGTTGATGAATGTATGATTTTTAGTGATAAAATTGATGATGATGATGAGTTCAAGTGATTTAAGTGATGATTGTGTGTGTTTGACGCAATGTGGAACGGCTTAAAGGTTGCCCTTGATGTTGGAACCATTTGTATGATGCTTAGGGTTGATATGGTAGAGTTAGGTTAGGGTTTTGGACGATGGCTAAGGCGAGTTTCGAGATTAGGAAGAGTTGGCTTAGGGTTGAAGTGTAGGATGAGATGCTAGGGTTTGGAAGGATGTGGATAAGTGGGGCTAGGACTCCTAGATTGATGGAGTCAATTTGGGAAAAATAGGAATTCGGCTAAGGCTTGGAACGATGAAGATGGATGGTGTTTGAATGAGTCTAGGGTTGTTCCTTGAGTTTAGGGATTGGCTAAGGTAAGATGAGATTTGGATATGGCAAGAGGATGGAAGTCTTTGGCTGACTTGAGAGATTCTAGGAATAGAGTGATTTTAGGGAGGGAATAATTTTAGGGAAATTCCTAGAATTAAGAGATTGGCTAAGGTAAGATAAGGATAGTAGGATTGGAATATGACAAGAGGATATAAGTCTTTGATTGACTTGAGATATTGTAGGGAATGAGAGATTTAAGGGATTGACAATGAGATGTCAATTCCTTAAATCAAAGGATATGGATATGGGATGAGTCAAATTTCCTAAAATTAAGGAAGTTGTCAAATGGGACTCTTGAGGGACGGCTAGGGTTATGGAAGACAAGAGTTTCGACTAAGGCTTATGGAGATGATGGATGCTAGTTATGGTAAGTGGCAATTATGGAAAGATGGAGACAATGGAGATTTCGGATAGGTCAATGAAGGATTGGATGAAGGGTAATTATGAGAAGTGGCCAAATATGGAAAGTAGGGTAAACACTTGCGGTGGTCGAATTATGGTGTTGGGAAGATTGAATGGATGCAAGAAAATATATGGATGACCAAGATGGAAAAGTATGAACACTCAAAATTAATGAATGAACACAAAGATAGCAAACCAACTTTGATTCACAAATTTCACAAAGTTGCAAAGAAATAAGATAGATTGAATCACACATATTCACGAATTTCAATATGATGATCATCTGATAGGGATTCACGAATTTCACCCAAGTAGCCCAAGTGCTAAGCACCGAAAAGTGATCTCAAGAACAATAATCCACCCACTTAGGAAATTTACCAAAAGATGTAAACTAAGATGCTAAGGGTCCTATTTATATAGATTACAAAGTGAAAATCCCTAATAGGTCCCTTGAAATATAATTAAATAAAATAAATAAAGATAATAAGATAACATATCTTGGATGGGCCCCATGATGGCTCGTGGCTAGGTTGGCCCTTAGTGGCCTTGGCTGGCCCATGGCATGGGCCATGGGCATGATTGACATGGCTGGTATACTTGCTGGCATGTGGCTAGCATGGCTCAGGCATGGGCTTGGAGTGGGCTGCCTGCTGGTGCATGGCTGACATGGCTGGCATGGCATGGCTGGGCGTGCCTGCTGCTGCTGCTGGTGTGTTATCATGGCCTGTCAACAGCAATGTCAAGGGGCTGTCAAGGTTGAGCCATGGCATGATCAAGAGGGAAAACGTGAGCCACGTTCTAATTTACCTGTGCCATTCATGCAATCTTCCTAGAACATACACTAAACCCCTAGGGGAGTCCTCCAAAGCTGGGCTTGACTCCAGAAGTGGCCCGTTCTCGGCTATCCATGCATGCCTAGGACCTTGTCCTAGGGCGGTTTTTGTTGGGGTCTTGACAAGACTCCCCCTAGCGCGACGACACGTGAGTTTCACGCACGTTGTGAGCCGCACGTGAGCTTACGTGCCACTCTTTTGATCAATTTTTTATACCTTCCAACAGATCGACGGCTAGAGAGTCTGCTGGTGGGGCGCGTGGCGGTCGTAGGAGGCTAGTAGGCAACAAATTGGCACATCTTTATACTATGGACAAAAAACTACAAAAAAATTGAAAAAATTAATTATGAATTTCGACGTTAGCCGAACAGAAGGCAAACTCCACCCCAGGATGGAAAGGATGGGATCTTTGGTTGCTTTGGTAGAGAGAGAAAAAAATCCTCTGGAGAGAGAAACTACCTTTTTTCTAATCTCTTTTTTTTTTTTTTTTCTCGGCAAGTAGTAATATATTAATAATGAAACTGAGAATGAGTACATGAGCAGAGTATTAATTATACAATACAATAATTATACTATAGAAGGGGGTTCCTTTCCGCTGTGAAAGTTGAGTAGGCTGGGTGAGATCCAGTTCTGGGGTATGCTTCCATGTGCTAATTTGGAAGATGCCCATTGTGCAAGGTTGTGGGTGCACCGATTCTAGGAACGGTATATTTTCTGCACCCTCCATTCTTCAAAGTGTCTAAGTAAGTACTTGATGTCTCTAATGGTGGGTTGCATGGTCCAATCTGCTAACCTTGATGGGATGGATATTGCTTGTGTGACTTGCTTTAAGTCTCCCTCTATGATAACTTTAGGAATCTTCCTTTTGACTGCCTCTTGTATTGTCATCAGAGCTGCCATTGCTTCCCTTACATTTGGGTTTGTGCTGTTGATGAAGTCTGTTTGTATGAAGACTGATTCCCCCTAGCTGTTTCTACATAATAATGCAATTGAACTCTCATTTGGTCTAACAGCTACGTCAAAAGAGAGGGAGAATGTTCCTTGGGGTGGTGGCTACCATTTTTGTTCCTGTTGAATTGTTTTTGTGGTCCAGGCTTTATTATGTTCATTGAATAACTGTGTAACCTTGGAGACAAACCATACTATAAATGGGTTTAATTCTTTTATGGATGACTTGATTTCTTGCATACCATACTCTATCCATAGCTATTGTAGCAAACAGTTGAAAAGAATGTGCTTCTTCTTCATAAATGTTTAGTCCATTACAAGGATTTAGAATGATTGATATCCAATTGGAAATGGGCTGGTTTGCAAATTGGAAAATGTTGATTGGCCATTTAGATTGTCTCCATAGAATCCTAGAGAAACCATAGTTTAAGAAAAGATGAGGAAGGGTTTCTTTCTCCATAGTGCAAAGAGGACAGCTAGTATTGCTTTCATCTAGGTGGAGTGTGCTTTTAAGGAAGGATCTTGTGGGAAGAATGTTGTGCATCACCTTCCAAAGAATGTTGTGCCTATTTTCTAATCTGTTTTGATGACTTTGCATTTCGTTCTCTTTCTCTCTTGCTTGACGCCATTCTCTTATTCTTTTGGGTAATAAACAAACAAAAACAATCAACCAAAAACCTCGTAAATAATTATATAAACTTGTTAACAACGGTTATGCCTCCGCTTCACATTTCTGTCGATTTCCATTGCCAAGCACCAAGTCTGTCTCTCTGTCTCTCTGTCTACGTGAGACAGTGACTGTGTCTGTGGCAAAAGAAATCAATTTATTTCAAGTTAGGAGTATCTTATATGCATCAGAGTAGAAGTAGAAGAAGAAGATCGGAGGATTAAGAGGAAGAATCATTCCCATCATCCACATTCTCTTTTTGAGATTTTAATCGGGGGGGATCATGGGTTCCTCTCCCGAAAACCCAAATCTTCTTCAGAATCAAAATCAACAGATTGATGTGGAGAAGCTCTTCAAACCCTTACCCAATCCTCCTCCTCCTACACTTCCCACTTCTTCTTCTCCATTTCCTTCTCCTTCTGGAAATTTGAATTCCTCCCCATCTTTTCCTACTCCTGCTCCTACTTCATCTACTCCTTATCTCATGCCTTCATCCTCATATCCTCCACCCACTGGCCCTTCTTACCCTTTCCACCCCGACTTCCTCCCTTACCCACCTTCCCCACTTGACCATTTCCAGCACCAGCACCAGCTTCTTACCAATAGTGCCTGTTTGATGGCTCTCTTGACACCCCAAAATCCTCCTTCCTCCCCCTCCAACTCCAATAATAATCTTGATTTCCCTCAGCTTTCTATGTCCTTCCCTGCGCCGTCTTCGTCTTCACCCTCGCCTTCGAACAGTATCCCTTCCGTACCACCTCCCACCCGGTTACTCAGCACCAAGCTCCCCAAGGGACGCCATTTGATCGGTGACCGTGTTGTTTATGATATCGATGCCCGCCTGCAAGGCGAAGTGCAGCCCCAGCTTGAAGTCACTCCCATCACCAAGTACGGCTCCGATCCCGGCCTAGTTCTTGGCCGTCAGATTGCTGTTAATAGATCTTACATATGTTATGGTCTCAAGCTGGGTAATATACGCGTCCTTAACATAAATACCGCGTTAAGAGCTTTGCTTCGTGGCCACACACAGGTTTGTTTTTCTTCCACTACCCACTTCTATACTCGTGTCATTTCATCTTTAATATAGCTGATGAGATCTCTTCTCCTTCTGTTTCTTCTAAATCGGAGTATAGCAGAGTATAGAAGTGGGTAGTGGAATCATGGCTGCTATTTCACTTTTCATTATTTTCTTCAGCTATTGCAAGTTGGAATTTTTTAATTCATGTAAAGAACTGCAGGGCATTGGCTGGAGAAACTTCTCACTCGCACAATTTTTGAAGGAACGTTACACTTAAAAAAAAAACATTTCTTTTTAAATCACAAGTGAAAGGATTAACTAGCATTTCCTAGGAGCTGCTTTAATCACTCTCTTTCGCACTTCACCTTATATTAGGAGCTCATTTCAGTGACCAAATGCAGAATATGGGCGGCACCTTGGTTTTCAATTGCAAATCATAACTCGTGTTTCTTCGGTTTTGCAAATTTGAATTTTTTTTCTTGCAGTTGTTTACACCATTCTCATACCAGTGGCTGCTTTGGATAGATTATATATGAATTCTCTTTCTCTGAAATATGGGCGAGACTTTATCACCTTTTTATCCTCTTGCTTTTGTTCAATTTGGTGTGGATGGGGGATCATATATATGTGCATTACCCTCTAAACATATTCAAGATTACTATGTTTTTTTGTGTTTTGAGTATTTGTGTATGTCATGCAGAGAGTAACTGATATGGCTTTCTTCGCCGAGGATGTTCACCTTTTGGCCAGGTAGACCTTTATCACAAACGTGTATTTTTCCTTTTCATTAGTCTTTTTACCATAAATTTATGGTTTTCATTTTCTTCAGCGCTGGTGTAGATGGTCAAGTTTTCGTATGGAAGATTGATGAGGGCCCAGATGAGGAAGACAAACCTCAAATCACAGGCAAAATTGTTATTGCTATCCATATAGAAGTAGGAGGGGAATCAGTCCACCCACGAGTGTGTTGGCATCCTCACAAACAAGTACTAATTAGTTTGTAATTTATGTTATCAATTACGTTATCCTCTAATGTGCTTTTTATTTTTGTACATTGTGTATCTTTGGCTTATTTTCCTTGGTTGTTAGTTATGTCTTTATAGTTGACCACTGAGAATTGCTTCACAGGAAATTTTGATGGTTGCTATTGGAAGTTATATCCTTAAAGTTGACAACACAAAAGTTGGAAAGGGGGAAGTATTTTTGGCCGAGGAACCTCTTAAATGCTCCATTGATGAACTGATTGATGGGATCCAATTGGTTGGTAAACATGATCATGAAGTTACAGAGTTGTCAATGTGCCAATGGATGACCAGCCGCTTAGCTTCAGCATCGATTGATGGCTCGGTCTGTATTCTTGTTTTACCTCTCCTCTCATGCCAGTGCCTTCCATAAAGAAATATACACCACTATGCTTTGTTCATTATTGTTTCTCTGTTGCTTACTCCTCAGCCACTGATCTTCTGCCACAGGTGAAGATTTGGGCAGACCACAAGGCACTACCACTTGCAGTATTCAAGCCCCATGATAGCAATCCTGTGCATTCTGTGACATTCTTGACTGCCCCTCACCGTCCTGATCACATTGTTCTTATTACAGCGGTATATGCTCTTAGTCTATACCTTTATGCCAAACATGGTAACTTTCATGCTATGACTCAGGGTGCTTTTCAAATAGATTGTTTAGTCTGGTAAAGATAAACATGGCAGTACACATTATGATCAGTGCACCTGTGATTTCTTTCCTTTTCTTTGTTTCTTTTCAGGGGCCACTGAATCGGGAAGTGAAAATATGGACCTCTGTGGGTGAGGAGGGCTGGTTGTTGCCTAGTGATACTGAATCATGGAAGTGTACTCAAACTTTGGATATAAAGAGTTCTTCTGAACCCAAGATTGAGGATGCATTCTTTAACCAAGTCATATTGTTGCCCCGTGCAGGCCTTTTATTGCTTGCAAATGCCAAGAAGAATGCTATATATGCTGTACACATAGAATATGGACCTAATCCAGCTGCAACCCGCATGGATTATATTTCCGAGTTTACGGTCACAATGCCTATCTTGAGTCTTACTGGAACTAGCGACAGTTTACCAGATGGAGAAAATATTGTCCAGGTCTACTGCATCCAAACACTAGCCATTCAGCAGTATGCACTTCACCTATCTCAGTGCCTGCCACCACCCATAGACAATGTGGAGCTGGAGAAATCTGACTCCACTGTTTCTCGTGCATTTGATGCTTCTACTTCTTTCGAACCACCTCACGGATGTAAACCGACTGAGATATCTGTTGTTAATGCAACTCCTATGCCACCTATTCTTTCAAGCAGCGCTGAAATTGGCCCAGTAGTGAGCCTTCCTGCAAACTTGGCTTCTTCTGAGGTTACTAGCTTGCTGAAAGTTGCTCTTTCTGGTGTGGAAACAATGCCAAGTGATTTTCCTTCTCATGTTACAGCAGAAAATATCCACACTATATCACCCCCCCTTCCTTTGAGTCCAAGATTAAGTCGCAAATTATCTGGTTTTAGAAGCCCATTAAATAGCGATGAGACTAATCCGCCTCTCACTGATCATGGTAATGACCAGTCAGCTCCTGAATATTCATCTGATCGGAGAATGGACTTTGTCAAAGATAGCATGGCTGATGTGCCTAGCTCAGATGAAAATTTGAAGAAGGGTGATAAAAGTACTGCGCCAAGTGATATTTCTGTGGTTCCCAATCCTCCTTTAGTCTTAAAACAGCCAACACATCTGGTAACTCCTCCCCTTCCTTTGAGTCCAAGATTAAGTCGCAAATTATCTGGTTTTAGAAGCCCATTAAATAGCAATGAGACTAATGCGCCTCTCACTGATCATGGTGATGACCAGTCAGCTTCTGAATATTCATCTGATCAGAGAATGGACTTTGTCAAAGATAACATGGCTGATGTGCCTAGCTCAGATGAAAATTTGAAGAAGGGTGATAAAAGTACTGCGCCAAGTGATATTTCTATGGTTCCCAATCCTCCTATAGTCTTTAAACAGTCAACACATCTGGTAACTCCATCAGAGCTATTATCTACAGTTTCTTCATCGCCTGAGAATACCCAAATTAGTGAAGTTGTGAATGTGGTAGAGGCAAAGGTTCAAGATTTGGCAGTAAACAATGATGCAAAAAGTCCTGAAGTAAAGGTTAGAGTCATTGGTGAGACAGGAACCAGTCAACGTGATGAGTTTGACTGTCAGAGAGATTCGCACGTTATGGTTACAGAGAAAAAGGAGAAATCCTTTTCTTCCCAGGCCACAGATCTTGGCATTCAGATGGCTAGAGATTGTTTTGTGGGAACTGACGATGTGGACAGATCACGGCAAGCTAATGATGTCAGTATTATTAAGGCACCAAACCAACCTCCTAACACTTCTGTGGAAGAAGTTCAAGACAAGATGAAAGATGTACCCACAAAGGTCGGCGAATCAGAAACTCCTGTTGCAGTTTTGCCATCTCCTGCACCAGCTCCGAAAGGAAAGAGACAAAAGGGTAAAAATGCTCAAGTGTCTGGTTCATCTTCCCCTTTTCCAAGTCCTTTTAACTCCACAGATTCATCAAACGAACCGGGTGGCAGTTCAGGTGCCCCATCTATAGAAGCTGCTTTGCCTCGGTTATTGGCTATGCAGGCAGTGCTTGATCAGGTGATTGTTTTAAATTTCTAGGTCCAACATAGAAAGATTTGGGACTTTGTGGGCAGCTCACAAGCAATGCCTGCCCTGCTAGCTGCCATGATGAATATTGTAGTACTAGTGGATACATTTTCATGAACTTAGGTCCCGTTTGGATACGGAAACAGTTTTATCTCATCTCATCATTACAACTTTCTTAAATTTCCACACAAAATATATTAAAAAATAATATTCTAACAATATTTTATTCAATTTTCAATTTTCATCTAAAATCATATCGTCTCATCTCACTATCCAAATGAGGCCTTAATGCAATACTGGGTGAGATCAGTTCACCAATATGATATTTTTGGGCTTGACCATTTGTGCTGTTGTTGAGGAGTTTTGCTAAATACGGTATATAGGTTGTTTAATCTCATGCTACTTAAATTTAAAATAAAAAAGTTGTTTAATCTCATGCTTTAGGTACCGATTCCTTGTCATGTTTGTATTAGAAATATGGTGGTTTAATCTGGGATAATATCAGTTTGAGTGGATTTTGGCATTTAACCTGTTAACTACAATGACCACTTAATTTTCCTTTAGGCAGAATGTTCATTTACATGTTAAATATTATTGCCTTTCGGAAGTTATTCTAGTTCATTGAGAAAAAATAACATATTGGCTCTTATGTTTTAGATATTATAGCCTGAAAACAAATTGCCTGTCATGCAAACTGCAGACGGATCCTTTACATCCACTACTTGATACATATGATATCTCCATGTTTTTCTTCTAATTTGATGTCATAGCTTATATGGTATGGCATATGAATGCTTCAGTGCGTGTACCAAATATTAGTGGTTAACAGTGTCATATTTTATGGTTCAATGAACTGGATACTTCTAAGATTAATGATTTTACCATATACATAATGATTACACATCATAATTTATGTTTAAATACAGCTTCCCTCTGTATATTTTTCTGCTTTCTAAATATCCATATCTCATTTGTTTTCAACAGACGATAATCCTAATGTGGTACTTTTGGACTAATGGTTTTTTCATATTTTTCAGTTAATGAGCACACAAAAGGAAATGCAGAAGCAGATGAATGTGATTGCTTCTGGCTCATTTTCAAAAGAAGGTAAAAGACTAGAGGGATCCTTAGGCCGGACAATGGAGAAAGTTCTCAGGGCTAACACTGATGCTTTGTGTGCTCGTTTCCAAGAGGAAAACACAAAGCAGGAGAAGTTAGAACACGACCGTATGCAGCAAATAACAAACCTGATCACAAATCATATCAACAAGGACTTGCCAGCTGTGCTTGAGAAAACTTTAAAGAAGGAAATAGCTGTAATTGGACCAGCTGTAGCTCTTGCAATTACTCCAATTGTGGAGAAAACCGTGTCATCGTCTATTATGGACTCATTCCAGGTTCTAATGTTAAAGCTTGTCCAAGTTTGAGTGTGTTTGGGTGTCTTATTGATATTTCAATGTTTATTTCTCCCGTGTTTTCATTTTTCCATCTTTGGAGGAATCCACCTTTTTGAATGGAACAGTTGTAGACATTCTGTGCACCCCTGGGATTAGTTGGGACACTATTCCTAGACATCCAGTGCCAATCAAAAAAAAAAAAGAATGGAACCGTTGCAGACAAGGCAATAATCGTTTCAATAATAGGAAATGGTTGGAAGGATGTTTGGACATGATAGCCTTTTTATCCTATTTATTCTTCTGTGTCAAAATACTACGAAAGTTTCTGATGGAGCATGTTTTAAAAATTTCTGTGATGGCACTTACTAAATAGGTTCATTCTTTAAGATGGATTTGCTCCTTCAAATGTTTATGCAACAGCAAACATAGGCTCTCAATCATTATAGGCTGCTGTAACACAACTTAATTTTTCTGCATCATAGATGTGTTGGAATAAGCTTTATTTTGTGTGCAATGCAGAAAGGAGTAGGAGATAAGGCAGTGAACCAACTAGAGAAGTCAGTTAGTTCAAAACTCGAAGGTACAGTGACTAGGCAAATTCAAGCACAGTTTCAAATTTCAGGGAAGCAAATTCTTCAGGTAATTGCAAGCTAAACAAAGATCAGTAGTTTTCGTAACAAATATCATGTGAAACCTTTCTTCTTTGCCTGAACCTTCTTATAGACCTTACTCTTAGATGTTGAGAATATTTCAAATATGCTTTGGATGTTGAGAATATTTCCTACTACTCATGTAGGAAAAAGTAGAAACACTGAGCTAGATGTTGTAATGATTTAAGTTTGAACTAGTTCACCTAGTTTTATTGTTCTGAAATAATGTAAAATTTTATATGCAAGATAATAATTCAGATTACTATTGAAGTTTTATTGAAAAAAGAAAAATGACAAATCAATTCAGAATTACTTACAATTATTGACTTCTGAAAAAAAAAATCTTTACCATTTTTTAAACATGTACAAGACATGCGATTATATCTAAAACAATTTCCTTGAAAGAAATGTAAGGATCTAGTTGATACATTATTGGAGGATGCATATATTGACTGATTGTGTCAAAAGTCAGGATTCATTCACACATGGCATCCTTCCTCCCTTGGCATCTTCTCTACTCCTGACACATTGGACGTGCTATTCCACCATTTTAGACTTGTACTCCTTGTGCTCTAGTTCTGATGTTTCATTCCCTGTGGTTTTGAATCAATAGATAGATTGCTTGGCTTCCAAAACTGTTCAGATGAAGGAGCCTTCAAGTATTAGATCTTATATTACCTTGACTTTTGTTTCCTAGTCACCTCTATCTTTTTTGAATCACACCTCCAAATTCAAACTTTACTAGCTCACTCATGTAAGCCTAGATGAGTTACCAGGAACTCTGTATACGTAACAAATTCATGTGTCTTGTAATTTAAAATGATAATTTAGAAGGATGTATAAAATTGTTGTTTTTAGTGTATTTTGGGCGGATTGAAATAATCCCCCCCCCCCCCGGCGCGGCTTTCATCTTGGTTGTTTCTTGACTTGGTGATATGATTTGTCATATAATAAATGCTGCTTATCACCCTACACGGTGTCAAATGATTGCAAGATAAGTAGAGGATGAATAGTTTTTCAATCAGTTGATGTCATATTAGAGGATGATGTGAGGGTGCTGGTTAAAAGGATGATGAATAGCACTTCTCTTGTCATGAGCCCTTCTTTTGAGTGAAAGTGGTGGATCAGGCAGTATCTTTGGTTCTGATGATAAATAATGGTATGTATACCGCAGGATGCATTAAGGTCTAGCTTGGAAGCTTCAATCATTCCTGCATTTGAGATTTCATGCAAAGCTATGTTTGAGCAAGTTGATATCACACTACAGAAGGTGCTTGGCAAGCATACAACTGCTGCTCAGCAGCAGTTTGAGGCTACACATTCTCCACTTGCCATTGCTCTAAGGGTATGTGTAGCTTAACATGATATTTAGGAGGAAGAAGATTTTTATTTTCCTGCAAGTTATGCTGCACTAATTGGATATATTTCTCACTGCATGATGTATTCATTGGACATTAAATGCATCTTTATCAATGACTAAATGGCACCTACTCTTTCATATTTCATGATCATTTGGGTGAAGAAAACAAGCGTTGAAAAGCGATGTAGATGATGTAGTTAGAAACAAAAGGAATATAATTCGTATCATAATGATATGCATTATGAAGATGATTGTGCGAAAACACCTCTTAGGTTTGATAGGTGTCTTTCCAGATTGGGAGTGGAGTTGTCACTGTGTGAAGGACCAAAAACCCAGATGATTCATTTAATAGGTTGTCTTGGAATTTTGTGAAGGTCTCTTATCCATCTTATTTCCTCCACTGCTTAACTTTTCCATCTTATTTCCAGATGATTCTAAGAGATTAAATTTTTGTGGTGTGATATGAGTGAGCTTTGTAAAAGACAATGTGATGGATGTCTCTTCGATAAACTTCATTTTTACCCAAAATTCTATTGCAATCGCAAACTCCTGATCTAGTTCATTTACATCTTATGTATTGGCTGTTTGATTTGCATGTTTTGGTCATTTGACTAGGCTCTATTAATCTCCAAACTGCATTTTTAATGGATATGTTGAAGGGATAATGGCAATAGTTTTACCTTTCTACTATGTAGATTGCACCTGGTAACAGGACTAGAACCACGACATTTTGTATTGTACTTTTTTGGACGTTTGGTGTATGCTTCAAATGTCACATCTTACTTGTAAACTTGTGTACTGATCTTCTAATGCTATTCATGGATTCAAAGGATGCAATTAATTCGGCATCAGCAATCACTCAAACATTGAGTGGAGAATTGGCTGACGGCCAACGTCAGTTATTAGCCATTGCAGCGGCAGGTGCCAACTCAAAAGCAGTAAATCCCTTGGTAACACAATTGAGCAATGAGCCATTGGCTGGTCTTCCCGAGATGGTACATGCATATAAGCTTCTTTTTTAATCTGCAATTGTATCCTTCTTCTGTTTTGGGCTTACTGACATGTAGAGGGTCATGTCTGTGTAGGGTGAGGCACCTTTGGATCCAAAGAAAGAACTGTCTAGAATGATAGCTGAGTGTAAATTTGAAGAAGCATTCACCGAAGCCCTTCACAGAAGGGATGTCTCAATAGTTTCGTGGTTATGTTCTCAGGTATTCTCTGCTCTGAACACACCCCAACATATTAACAATTTCATTGCCAAGCCATGTATGGCCGGTGAGGATTGGAGGTGCTGCATATAGAGTAAACCAATCTGCCGTACGAGAAAAGCTCTTGTCAAGTCTCTCAGAATGGCCCCGTTTGGACAGTGAAAATATTTCATCTCATCTCATCATTACAACTTTCCTAAATTCCCACACAAAATATAATAAATAATTCAACTTTTTCAAATTTCAAAACAATAATAATATTAAAAAATAATATTCTAACAATATTTTATTCAATTTTCATTTTTCATCTCATCTCATTTCAACTCACTATCCAAACGGCACCTAAATGTTTTAGTTGACTATTGTTGATATTTGCAGTATGGGACATTATTCCTCCTCATGGACCAACGCTCATGAAAAATGTGTTCTAGTGAGGTAGTGAGGAATTGATATGAATGAGCACTGTACAGCTAAGCCTCTTCGAATCTAGAGTTGCTAAACTGCAGATGGCTTTCATGTTTTCATTTCTTGCATTACTTGTTTTTACTGCCCCTTTATTAGGGTGGTGCAGCTTTCTAGCTTTTCTAATAAATTTAGTGCTTAAAAAGACACAACAAAAAAATAAGTAAAGAGAAATATCGGGAAATTTATTTAAATTTCTAGGATTGAGTACACACTTCTTTACTGGCTTTTAATACCCAGTTCTCTTAATATTTGTACCACTTCCACCAGGTTGATTTACAAAGAATTTTGTCAACGGTGCCACTCACTTTGAGCCAAGGAGTTCTGCTAGCTCTTCTCCAACAACTGTCTTATGATATTGTCAACGAAACACCCAGAAAGCTGACATGGATGACAGATATAGCTGTTAGCGTAAACCCAGCAGATCCAGCGATTGCAGTGCATGTGCATCCCATTTTTGAGCAGGTATACCAGATACTGGGTCATCATCGGAACCTACCAACCACCTCTGCTTCAGATGCAAGCAGCATCCGCCTTCTTATGCATGTCATCAACTCTGTGTTAATGAGCTGTAAATGATTCTCCCGACCTTGTCTCTATAATCATTGCAAAGTTGTAAATGGAAACATTGGGTTGTACAAAAATCTAGAAAGGCCCCGGATAGAAAGTATATAGCTTCTTTAATGAGATGGTATCTTGATTACCTGTGTGAAATAGATCTTTTGCAGCTTTCTTTTGCTCTTTTGAACAGAAACTGCACATTTTTTCTGTTCTCTTCTTGGTGGTGGTTTTTTTTTTATTTTTTTCCTTTTGTTCTAACCTTGAACTTTCGGCGAAAGCCTGTTTTCAATTTGCTGGCAAATTGTGCCTGGATGAGTGGATGTGGGGCAGATGTTATTAGCTTTCCGAAGTGGGTGTCAAGGTTATCTATTAGGAATGCCATAACAATGTAATAAACAGCCATCCTGAAGACGTACGCAGCAATGGGGAATGAGTTGGAACCGATGAAAAAGCACGAGATCGGTGTTCAATTGCAGTTTCTTTCATACAAAACAAGTAGTAATTCTACCAACACTGATCACTTTCCCACCTTCTAGTGGGACTAGGGAATCCTGCCGCGTACCTATATGGACGTGCAGGTCCAGCAGCACTAGTAGCAGCTATTGACAAATCGTAGTGAGCCCGAGCCACAGGATCAGATAATGTTACATAAGCATTGTGAATCTCTATGAAACCCCGAGCATCAGGATCGGAGGATGAATGGACGGCGTCTGGATGGTACTGCTTTGCCAAACTACGGTATGCTGCTTTGATCTCGGTTTGTGAGGCGGTTTCCTTCACCCGGAGCAGTTGGTAGAACGTTCTCCTAGCAACGGTTGTCAATGGGAATGAGAATGAAGTGGATGATGAGGAGTTCACTGTCCTCACAGACCCACCTACGCTTTCTGTTGCAGTGGCAGCACACAGTGTGATGTTCCTGCGTGGGGCTTTGACACAAGCATGCGCCGGCAACGATTCTGGCTGATTCTTATAATTTGGGCGAGAAAGTTTGGACCCAAATGAGGGTTTAAGAGGGTGAAGGGTGGCATTTCCTGGCATTTCTTTTCTGATCAGTTCAGAGGAGAAACTCCAAAGTATAGTATAGATAGTTGATCAGGAAACTGAGGAAGCTGATTAAGCTTTGTGGGTATGGTTTTTGAGGAGTGGGTGGTTTTAGTTTGGTGAATTAATGCATATAAGGGGATGGATGGGGGGGAAGTACAGAGGAAGATTGATGCAGTGGGCGCCAACCTTTTTTTGCTTTGGCAGTTTTTGAGAGTTGCAGCACACTGTTTGGTTTAATATTGCGGAGACACTCAAACGGGCCAAAACCAAGGCCGAAACCAACAAATCAAAGGATGTTTTGGTTTCTTGTGTTTGGTGTTGGTACAGTAGCAAGTACGCCAAAATTTTATCACAGAGACTCACGTGCTTGGTCCGCTTAGGGTTTGAGCTTCAAGAAGACGACCCAGATCATGACAAGCTTTACAATGCAATTTTACAGGGCAGAACCCGTGTAAGATGTGGGATTTTTGGATCATAATTTGTCTATTAGAATGGAGAAGCAGCCACTCAATGGAATAAGCATGAAGAAGATCTCTACTATCTAAGAACTAATTCAACAGATTAGATCAAATGAACATTAGGGAGACATTTTCCAGTACAAATTTGCTTGGTCTTGACAACAGAGAAGTTTTGGCTTACAATCTCTTTACAGCGTCTGGCTTTAATGATCTCTCTTGACAGGCAGAGCTCTGTAATAAGCTGGAACGGTCGCAGGAAGAACATCTGCCTGAACTCCTGCATTGATTATGGGGTGAAGATGAATGCTTATGCACCATGCAAGAGAAAGCTAAAAAAATTTCAGAACTGAGAAGAAAATAACATCCTAGTCTATCATGTGTCTTAGTTCTTACGATCAAACATTAATGCATTTCCCATTCATCTTTAATTGTTATTAACTGTTATTTCTTATGTCTATTTCTTTACCGCTTGACACCGGGATCTTGATCCTTATTTTGCCACTTCGAATAATGAAAATTAAGGGCATTGGGTTGATGATTCCATGTTAAGATGTGATGCAGAATGAATTCTTTTTCTTTCATTCAACTTATATTAATGGGATGGTGAATCCTTAGGCTGCCCTGGGATGAGGTGGAGAAGGGAGAAAGAGAGGTAATGGAAAAGGGTAGTTGGTGGACGTATGTCAGTGCAGGGAGAGTTAGAAAAGGAGAGGCAAAGTCAAGAGGTGGTGAGATGATCAGTTAAAAACGAAAAAGATGGAATTGCCAATGCCTTTGTTTGTGGTCTTCGAAAGCCTAAAAATAGATCAGAGAGAAGAAAACGAACGCAAAGCAAGGAACCAACACAGTCCACCGATCCATCTGTTTCATCGATGATCTCATGCTTGCTGTAGGGATGAGTGAAAAGCGTGAGAATATATATATACATATATATATATATATGCGTATCGTTGGAGACGGCTTTTTGGCTAAAAACCGCTTAGCGTGTGAACAAAGCTCTCCAAAGCTAATCATATTCCTTCAGCATACGTTTACCAACAACAGTGATTCAGATATGCATTAAGTTTTCCAGCCTGATCGATCACCCTCATCACTCTAATCGTCAACAAGGTAACTAACCTATCTCTGCAATATACTCAAACCTCCTCCCTCTGGATTGTTTGCTTCAGTTTTGTATACATTACATATCCTTTGGGTTTTTAAGGTGATTTTGGAAGATTGCATACGTCAGAGGAGCTATTTCATGCTGTTTTTAAGGTTCTTTTGCATTTCCATGGTCATAGATGCATGCATTCTTTTCATTTCAAACTTTGGGTTTCTAGGTTGAGCGTCTAGTAATTGGGTTCTTTGATGCCCAGCTTTCCTAAGATTTCAAAGCATTTGTTTGCTCACTAAAAGCAGAGGGACATCCTACTAGAGAGTTTTCATGCTTTTAAGGACACCTCTTACATATATATAATTGACATACTTTTGTAAGTAAATATGTCCCGTGTGGTTACGCAATTCAGATGAGATGTTTTGTTGAAAGTTGAATAAAATATTATTAGAATATAATTTTTTTAATATTATTTTTATTTTGGGATTTGAAAAAGTTGAATTTTTTATTATATTTTTTGTGAGAGTTTGGGAAAGTTGTAATGATGAAATGATTTTGTGTATCCAAACTGCAGATTTCTACCCACATTCCCTTCCTCAGCTCTCAAATGTTGTCTGTTTATGTGTCTCTGACAGAAAAAGGCTTTGCACAAATGGAGCTCGAGAAGATTTATAATAAGAGAGCAAGGGAGGATGATCATCATTATGAGGACCATCAAGATTGTCCATATAAGAATTCAGTAAAGAAGCAAGATCTCAAGGGTAAAGACTTCAAAGAGAACAGCGATGACAGCAGTAATGTGAAGACCTTAGATTCCTCCTTGTCATTAGAGGTAGGGGTATTTGATTTCCCCTGGCTGAAAGATGGTGTTATCTCCAAATCAGAAGACTGTAAATTCGAGGATGCCTTCTTTTCATCATTGATCTATGATATGAACTCCACCAACAGCATTGATATTGAGTTTTCTGGGAAATCTTTGTGTCAAACTTCAGAGGAACTCCTATACCTTCCTGAAAATAAGTTCGACGATAATTTATTCCGGCCAGTACCCGTTGGTGATGGGTCGGAAATGGAGAGTGTGGATTGCATTTGGAGCTCCCTTCTCAATCAGCCACTTCAACAGGGTGGTATTATCTGATATTATGCATTCAAATGTATTAGATGCCTATAGCCAGCCCTTCATGTTTTAGTCAGATGGAGCTCACCATGCGAGGTATTGTATGCTGGCATGGCACATTTTGTATGCGGTTCATGCTGATGTAGTTTATCTCTTAAATCTTTGGCTTTGGTCTACAAAAATATCTCATAAAGGTAAACTTATAAATTGACATAGTTTGATATATTACATCAAGTTGTAAAGCTTTTTTTAATGCAAAGTAAATCTAACATATGAAATCAAACCACGTCAGTTTGTAAATTTACTTTTAAAAAATCTCTTTGTAAACGTAAAACTTATCTATATTTCCTAATTGCTTGCAGTTGGGATTACCTTCACCATTTTGTAACAATGTTATTGTTAGGTAGTTGGTACATTGACATTGTATTGCACTGAGTTTTGGAGTGCATACTGGCATTAATGCCATTTGGAAAAATCAGAACCATTTATGTGCATCTTTTTGTTACATTGGCTCCATTCAAGTGATGAAATGATTTTAGTTTATTATAGTAATATTTTATAATTTTTATTGAGATATATTTAAATATACGAAGTAGGTTGAGATATATTTAACTTTTTATAAAAAATTAAAAAAATAATAAATTTCATGAAATGGAGTTGACACTCAAAAAGCTGTTGGGAGCTTGGCTCAGAGGTTCCAAATCAAGGGTAGGACTTTGTTTGGATCGTGGCCCCCTCAGCAGCAGGAGCTGTGAGAAATTTAAGGTAATGCAGTCCAATTTGATTTTACCATAAAATGTTTGAGGTTTTCAAGTCACAATGCTTGACCAGCTCTCTGTCTTCTTGCATCATTTTATTCGGATTTTTTTGGAAGAGTAAGGTTAGAACTTGGATTGAGTATTATATTAAAAGTAATGTACATTTGTGGAATACGTAAGCGTCGTGCAATAGTTTAAAAAAAATAATCTATTATCAAAAATCATATTTTATTTTTTTTAAAAAAAATTACACTTGCATATTACAAATATCATTTCTCTTGTATTAAACCATTATTCTTCACAAAAAAATAAAAAATAAATAAATAAATCAACCCAATAAAATAGGCTCAAACAGATCATTTATAGGCGAAAGCCCAGGATCAATACGGAAAGTTGCATTCCTCTTTTTCTGAAGAGAAAACGACATAGGTGCTGTTTTACCGAATGCTTTACGGCCAGCATGAGATTTGATCTGTAGCATGCGGTGCTGATGTGACTTCCACCAATACCAGAAGAGGATGGTTTGTAGGGTCCATGAGAATCAACAGATGTTCTTCCTCCACGCACCGACAACAAAGTTACAAAGCTAAAGCCAAAAAGCATTTTGTGCTTGTACTATTAAATTGAGTTTTCTTCTCCAATTAATGTGAAAATTGAGTTTTCTTCCCTTATTTTTTTTTTTTAAAAAATCCTCATTTTAATTATGGTAATATTTTTTTATTAACAAAAATATTCAAATCTTTTTCAAGGATACATAAATTAGATGAGTTTTCAGGAAATGCAAATAACTCTATTTAATTGCATGCATTATCATAAAGACCTTCAACATAAATGAACGACTCCTGGTCCGGTTGTCAATGAGCTCATTAATTAATTAATTAATGGTAGTGGAGCTTAGTAAATATGTTAATATGATACAAGGAGTCACAGGGCTGGCTCAATGGGTTTTAATAAAAAAAAATTTTAATTTTTATATTATAATTTTATTTACAAATTATTCCTATCATTTTGTAAAACAAAATTACTAATTAAGATTTATACCGCATTCTCAATTAATAATCGGCTTAATGCTCATTAAAAAATTATCAGTTTAGAGAGGATTTTGCCAAATTTAGTTTTACAAGACGCGCCTTAGATTCGTCTAAGCAATTATAATCATTAGAGTTCCGCTTCTAAGCGGTCTGACCGATTATGTGTATATAAGTCTCCCTTTTATATGCTACCACGTCAGAAATTTCACCAAACTAACAATAGCTTCATTCACACGGTATAACTCTCCAACTAGAAAAGGAATATAACAAGATCAGTTCTACCACCACCTTCAATATCTACTCCTCCGCTGTTATCCTCCATGCCGTGAGTTTCATCCTCCATTATCAAAAGCCCCTCCACATCAATCTTGAATCTGGAAGCCATTGCACACACACAAACATACATAAAGGGAAAGACTAGTGCATTACGTTTAGCTTCCGTTAACCCACCCAACAATAACCACCATCATAGCAACCCAAAGCCCCACCGTGTGCCACCACCCCTTGCTACCAAAAAAAAAAAAAAAAACGCTGCACAATGAGATGAAAATAGCCCAGACGTCGTGTCTCAACCGCCCAACAAACCTCTATTTTTGCTCCTAAAAAACATAAGCACAATTTCTTCCCATGCACGACAATCCTACTAGCTTCCTCCACCACAGCACCACCGCTACCTACAGCCCACGGGAAACCAGCAACCCCACCGCAAGCTTCCTCTCTTCTATTTACCCAAAAAAAAAAAACACAATTGTAAGCACCATATGAAAACCACACCAAATGATTCCCACACACCATAGATTTCACGCACATGAAGCCAAAACAATGCTCAACTCAGATCTGTAGATCGCTCTACTTTCCCTAAATCAAGAAGTTGGAGGATGAATGCGTGAGTTAATTGGAGGATGAATGCGTGAGTTAATTGAAGGTTGAGATGGAAACAAAAATATGATATTTTGAGAGAAATTTAGCACGAACGGATAGAGAAGGTGAGATTTGAGAATCTTTGAAGGTAGAGAGAGAAGTTTGAAAGAATGAATTAAAGGCTATAACAATTTTCTGCAAATTGGTTCTCCTCTCTCTCTCAAACCTCTATTGTGCATCCACATGATCATTGTGGTGGGAAGCATACGTGTCACTTAATAATTGGCGAGCTGTTAATTGGGAGTGGATGGACGGACCAATTCCAAGGTTTTCTCTAAAGGTAGTGCTACAACCCCCGCTGGGAGCTCCTATTGGGGTGTAGTGTTTTTTTTTTTTTTTATGTGTTTTTTTAAAAATTATTTTTTATATCGATTTTTTAATATTTTTAAAAAATAAAATATATTTAGAACATTATTAAAAATACTTTTTTAATCAGAAAGTAAAAAAAAAAAATCATTAAAAAATACTTACTTAATCATGAAGTAAAATAAAAAAAAAATTATTTTTTTAAAATATTTAAAATTATTAAAAAATTTTATATAAAAAAAAAAAAAAACTTAAAAAAAACGCTATAACTCCAGCGGGAGCTCCCAGTGAGAGATATAGCATTTCCCTTTCTCTAATCATTATTATCAAAAACTTTCTACAAACACCCACCCCTTTGGAAAAAAAAGTGGCCTACCTTTTCAAAGGATTATAAAAAAAATTTTGGGAACACTCAAAAAGTAGAATTTGCTATTTAAAATTTTAATTTTGTATATTAAACTACTTCAAATAATTATTGCGAGCAGCTAGCAGTTGGATGGGTGATTATCTTTAGCTTACACCCACAAATAATCATAAGACACGTAGGGACTCTAACAAAACGAAGAATGGAATTGCATGTAGTAAATCCCCTTCCCCCTAAACCCCGATCTCTGTTCCCCACTCTCTCTTCCTCCCCCCACCCCTTGTCGTCTCCCCCCTCCCCCAAAAAACCCAATATCTATTCACCTTTCTCTCCTCCTCCCCCACCCATTTGATCTCATTTTCTTCCCCCGTCTCTCTCACTAAAATGTGGCGCTTAATCTTTGATTAGGAGACAAGCAAAATTGGAAGACAATGGCCTTTCATGAGCAACTACACCTCATACCACAAGTAACAAATCAGAAAAGTGCCCTGAACCAGTCTCATTTGGAGAAAACTTCCAAGTTGAAGAGAAAGAAAAAAACCTTATACTTAACTGCAATAATCCCATAAGCAATGGCTTAGGATTATATCTTGAAGGTAAGAGGAGGCCTCGCGTTCCTACGAGCAAAACCAACTCCATGCTTAAAATGTGGATATGGGTCAAGCATAAATCATAAGTTATTGAGAAAGTTAGAGTAAAACAGGAGGTGCAGATTGTGGATCAAAGCTGCATATTGTTGTTCCCTATATGTGGTTTGACTTTGTTTCATTTGGAAGGACAAGCTACTGATTTACAAGAAAGCTAGAGGAGCCGCTTGCTGTATTTGGAGTCTGACATGCAGATTATTAGGAAAGATAGCTGTCCTCTGTTAATTTATTTTGTACAAATTCAGTCTATTGTCTTAGCTTTTGTGCATATATTAGAAGACATCTTGTAATATTTTAAATTCAATCAATACGAATGCATTGGATTCCAACACAGAAATATTTTCTTCTTGTTATGGTATCAGAGCAAGAGCTTTGAATCTCTGTTCTACCGATCCTAACATTTCATCTTCACCTCAAAAACCTCCTTCTTATCAACCCTCATTATGGTTGAACCTCACCAAGCTGAAGATGAATTTTTCAATCCCTATTTCCTACATCATGGGGAGAGTCCTGGACTTGTTTTAGTCTCACAACCATTAACCCCTCATAATTATCATGCTTGGAGTAGAGCTATGTATGTAGCTCTCTCAGCCAAAAACAAATTAGGCTTCATCAATGGCACCATCAAAAGGCCTGCTGATACAGATGCCAAATACCCACAATGGTAGAGATGCAACCATATGATCCTATCTTGGATCACCAACAGTCTCTCACCTGAAATTGGTGGATACATCATGTGGTCAAACTCGGCATCAACAGTGTGGGATGAGCTCAAGAAAAGGTTTGCAAGGTCAAGCAATAATAGAACTTTCATGCTTGAACAGCAACTGTCGACAACTAAACAAGAAAAACATCCAGCAAGTGTCTATTTTTCAAAGTTGAAATACATTTGGGAAGAGATAATGAGATATGAAGAACCTTTCAAATGCTCGGCAATGGACTGTGGCGCTGTTTCAGTGCTGAACAAAAGGCTCGAGAAAAGATAGATTATGCAATTCCTTATGGGATTGGATGACACTCATGCAGACTTGAGAAACCAGATTTTGTTGAAGGACCCGCTACCCTCACTAGATGATGTGTTCAATCTTATTCTATAATGAGAGGCAAATCATGAGCTTACTAACCCGGTCCAAAATATTTCAAAATCTGCAGCAATGGCAGTCAATAGTGGCAGACCTCAGAACCAAAAGGGAAATGTCAAGCAGACAAAAGGAAACTACAAGGGATCGGGTCCTAAGGAGCGAGCACCATGTAAGAAATGTGGGAGAACAAATCATTCTGTGGAAACCTGTTGGGAAATCTACGGATACCCTCCAAACCATAAACTATATAAGCCAAAAACTGGAGGCGGAAACCAACAGAAGATGGCCAACAATGCATCCTCAGATGAAGGCTTGGGGGTGACAAATACAAACATCTCGCCAGACCAGGTACAACAGCTCATAGCCCTTTTGCAATACCAAAATTTCACTCCATCTAACAGCAACTCAGAAAATCAAGGTATAAATTTACCAAAACATAACGGTAAGCTTCTTGCTGCTTCATCTATTTCCTTGAAACATTCTTTGAGCTGTACAAACAACATCACCAATAGAAGTGCATGGATTCTCGATAGTGGGGCAACTGGTCACATCACAAGATCTCTTGGGCTCCTCTCACACAAAAAATCTTTGGAAAATGTCTCGGTTAATCTACCCAATGGGACTACGGTACCAGTTTCACATATAGGGACTGTCATCATTTCATCTGCTCTCATTCTAAAAAAATGTCCTATACGTACCTAATTTCCATTACGATCTCATTTTTACAAGTCAGATTAGCCGAGACCTAAACACTTGTTTCATTTTATTGGCTAAACAATGCTTTATTTAGGAGCTGGACACTTGGAGGATGATTGGAATTGCTAGAGAAAAACAAGGGCTCTATCTTTTGGAGAAGAATTAGCTCGGGGACAAGCTACCATCTCACCAACCCATGGCCAACTCTTCATCTATGTTGACACCAGAATTGTGGCATTTACGTTTGGGACATCCCTCTGATCAACACCTCAATTTGTTACATAGTATAGAGCCTAATATCCCTTCTTTTGTTGATAAGCATCAATGTGAAACTTGTCATATGGCAAAACAAACCTGTTTGTCTTTTCCAAAGAGTCAAAAATTTGTCGATGCACCTTTTGACCTAATACATATGAATATTTGGGGCCCTTTCTCTATTAGTTCACTCAATGGTGCTTATTGTTTTCTAACAATAGTTGATGACCACAGTAGAATGACATGGATTTACCTCATGCGTTCTAAAGGCCAAACAAGACAAATCATACAAAGTTTCTTCAATCTTGTTGAAAATCAATTTCAATATAAGATTAAAGGAATAAGATCTAATCAAGGAAAAGAATTTCAAATGACTGAATTGTTTGCTTCAAAAGGGGTAGTTCACCAACAAACTTGCATCTATACTCCCCAACAAAACTCCATCATTGAAAGAAAACACCTACACTTGTTGAATGTAGCAAGAGCTCTTAGATTTCAAGCCCATTTGCCCTTAAAATTCTGGGGAGAATGACTTGTCACAGCAACGTATTTAATAAATTGAATCCCTTCTCCAAACCTCCAAAATCGATCCCCATATCAAATCATTTTTTCTAAAATTCCCCCATATTCTCACTTAAAGACTCTAGGATGTCTATGCTATGCATCAAACCTCAATCCACATCGATCCAAGTTTGATCCAAGAGCACGTAGATGCTTGTTCATAGGATACCCGAATGGCATTAAAGGTTACAAACTCTTTGACTTGAAGACTCAAGAAATCTTCATTGGTCGTGATGTAGTATTCTATGAAACCACCTTTCCCTTCTTAAACACAAATCAGCTGCCCTCACTCTTATAAACACCTCCTCTCTCAAGATTTGATGACCTGCCCTTAATACCCAATCCCATCTCAGAATATTCTGAGTCTACACCAGTAGTACCTGCTCAAACCAGCCATGACACCACCGAGCCAGAGCACTCCCATCCTAGTGACACATCCCAGCCAAAGCTACACTTACCTGCATTGACACTCATTGACCCTGAGCTGAGAAGATCCATTAGACAAAAAAGGAAACCTAGCTATCTTCAGGATTTCCATTGCCGACTTGTTACCTCTCTAGCAATGCCACATGGTTCTCCTGCTGTACAGCAAATGAATAATGGTAAATCTCATTCTCTTTCCTTTGTCCTCAATTATGATAACCCGGCTCACCGTAACTTCAGCTTAGCAATTACCATTGAACCCGAGCCCACCTCATTTGCCACAGCCAGCCAGCCAGCATTCTCATTGGCAAATGGCTATGCAGAATGAACGCAAAGCCCTTGAAGAAAATAACACTTGGGAGTTGACTATGCTACCAAGAGGCAAAAGGGTCGTGGGATGCAAATGGGTGTTCAAAATAAAATACAAAGCAGATGGTACCATTGAAAGACACAAGGCATGCCTTGTAGTAAAGGGATATACACAGAAGGAAAGGGATGATTACTTTGAGACTTTTTCCTCGATAGCAAAAATGCCTACCGTCCGCTACCTATTGGCCACTGCTACCTGTAAAGGTTGGTCCCTATACCATCTCGATGTCAATAATGCTTTCCTCTATAGTGATTTAGACGAAGAAGTCTACATGTCATTACCACCAGGATGTGGTAGAGAGGGGGAGAATCGTGAATGCATGCTGAAAAAGTCCCTCTATGGTTTGAAACAAGCTTCAAGGCAGTGGAATCACAAGTTGACTTCTGTCATCACCAAAATTGGGTTCACACAATCCAAAGCCGACTACTCACTGTTCTTCAAAAGGACAAACACCTCTTTCAATGTCATGATTGTTTATGTTGATGACATGGTTATAGGAGGAGACAATGAGACCTAGATTCAACACTTGAAATAGTATCTTGAAAAACACTTCAAATTGAAAGACCTTGGGAAGTTGAAATTTTTCCTGGCGATAGAGATAGCCCGCTGTTCTAAGGGATTTCCATATGCCAAAGAAAATATGCATTAGAAATCTTACAAGATTGTGGGTTAATTGGAGCAAAATCTGTTCAATTTCCAATGGAACAAAATTTGAAGTTTAATGAGGAGGAAGGACCTGAACTTGCTGATCCAAAAGAGTACGGAAGATTAATTGGCCGATTGCTATATTTAACGATCACACGCCCAGATATTTCTTACTCTGTGCAAGTCTTGAGTCAATTTCTAAGCCAACCAAAAGTGGTTCATTGGAAAGCAGCCCTTAGAGTTGTAAGATACATAAAAGGATCTTCATCACAAGGTTTATTTTATCCAGCTAACAAACCATTGCAGGTAGTAGCTTTCTGTGATGCCGACTGGGCAGCATGCTCGGAGACAAGGAGATCAATCACTGGATTTTGCATTTTTCTGGAAGATGCTTTGGTCTCTTGTAAATCAAAGAAACAAAGAACGGTATCTCGATCATCAGCGGAAGCTGAATATCGCTCAATGGCATCTACCACATGTGAATTGGTTTGGTTTCGGAGCCTGTTACAAGACCTTGGTATAACTCTCAACCAACCTGTTCAATTATTTTGCGACAATCAAGCTGCCATCCATATTGCATCCAATCCAGTTTATCATGAAAGAACGAAGCATATTGAGATTGACTGCCACATTGTTCGGGATAGGATTCAAGAAGGTTTATTGAAACCATTTCACATTTCTACAAATTTACAAGTTGTTGAAATTTTAACCAAGGCAATCGGATCTAGACAGTTTCATTACTTATTGAACAAGATGGGAATCCACTCTATAGCTTCTCCATCTTGAGGGGGAGTATTGAGAAAGTTAGAGTAAAATCAGGAGGTGCAGATTGTGGATCAGAGCTGCATATTGTTGTTCCCTATATGTGGTTTGACTTTGCTTCATTTGGAAGGACAACCCACTGATTTACAAGAAAGCTAGAGAAGCTGCTTGCTGTATTTGGAGTCTGACATGCAGATTATTAGGAAAGATAGCCGTCCTCTGTTAATTTATTTTGTAGAGATTCAGTCTATTGTCTTAGCTTTTGTGCATATATTAAAAGAAGACATCTTGTAATATTTTCAATTCAATCAATACGAATGCATTGGATTCCAACACAGAAATATTTTCTTCTTGTTATAAATTTTAGGAAATAATCAGGAGTTTCAAGAGAGAAGGGAGAAGGGAGAAGAGAGAGGAGAGGGAAGATTTCGGGAAAGAGGAAGGAGGAATTAACGAGTTTCCCTCACACACACCGTAAGTCATATATGAATAGGTACGTGTTGTAATTTTATTAGAGGGTATAAAATGGGAAAGAACACTACAACCAGTTTGAAGCTTTTTTCATAATTATTATGTGGAGATAGGATGAGAATTTAGATCACTTCATGCCTCAATACCAACATTAGAGATGGACAAGAGAAAAGATTTCATCAACTTAAGCATAATAGAATTCTAAAAAAGATTCCAATATTAATATATATTTAGAAACAAAGTCATAAAGGATACTCAAGCAAAAATAAATTATGCTAATGACTAAGTTTTTGATAATTAGGGAGCGTTACTAACGTCTTTATAAATTAATGACTTAATATGAAAATAAAAGTTTTGCTAGTGAGCCAAAAGATTTCAAAACAGAAAACCATAAAACAATAAAAGCTCAATAAAAATTGAGTCTTTTGATATTTTTTATGTTTCTCATTGAGTTAATTAATTTTTTTTCTAATTCGGACTTTTTTTCTTTTAAAATATTCTATTTAAAATATATTTTTGGGACGTTCATTAGGAGCCTTAGACAACTGCCTAAGTCGTCTAATGGAAGAGCTGACCCTCAAAAGTCATATATAAGTTTTGAATGTGCAAATTTGGAACAAACCTTTCTATAATGGTAGTTTACAATATTTTTAAAAGGTATACATAACAAATTTTATAATTTTCTAAAAAGAAAATATCATATACTATTTGCTTAATCAACTCAAGTCTCGTTGCCATGATATAATATCTTATATCAACTTTTTGTTAAAATATAATTTAAATAATTAATTGATCTCTTCTAATTAAATAAATTTTTATAAAAGGCATTGTTTTAATTTAATACATAATCGTTTAAACTTTTGAAATAATCAATGAGTTAACACTCTTAATTCTTTTTAAAAAATTAATATTGATCCCTTTTTTTTATAAACAGAATTTCATTCAAACCCAAAGCAAATTATATAGTAACTTGATCGAACCAAAGAGCATGATCAACAAAATCAGGGACATTTCCCCACCACATTTGAACATCAAAAACATCCCATGCATATTTAGCTAATGTGTGTGCAACTCCATTACCCATTCGGTTAACATGCTCAATGCTAACTTCCTGAAAATAATTCATTAAGCTCTTTGCCTCCATTACTAAGTTCCCACTAGCTGAGAAAGTATCATGTGTAGCTTGTAATTCCTGTACCATAAGCAAACAATTAGACTCAATGATCAATTCAAGAATACCAAGACGAATGCAAAGTTGCAACCCTCTTAGCACTGCAAGTAACTCGACTGTTGCAGGTTCATTCACTTCAGTTTCTGAAATAGTTGATGTCATTACCACCTTTCCATAGTTATCTCTTAAAATCAGCCCAATTCCAGTCTTCCTCATATCTGAGAAAACATATCCATCAACATTAAGCTTCAAATAACCCCTTAATGGAGGTTGCCATCTACAAATCTTCCTCACCTCAGCAGTAATTGATAAGCTTAAATCTGAATAAGACTTATACATATACATTGCCCAGTTAGCTGGTGCAAAAAGAATAATAAGCTCTTTCTCTATTTTCATCTTATTTCTCCTATACCAAACACCCCAATAGAGCACAAAAAGAAGAGTAAAATTTGCATCATTTCCTCTAGTCATAATAGATCTCACATTTTCCATTAAACGCTTATCAAATTTAAAAAGTAACACCATTGGAGCAAACATTTGCCAGACTGCTTGAAACTGAGGACAAAAAAATACAGCATGGTTAATATCTTCTCTAGTCTCTTCACAAAAACAGCACCCCCCTCCATTGCAATATTTCTCTATCTTAGGTTGTGTAAAGTAGGCAGTATATCCCTACAAGCTCTCCAAGCAAAAGTTCTAGTTTTTCTTCGAACTTTCATCTGCCATAGCTTTTTCCAAAGCTGTTTATCTTGCATCCAACTAGAGCTTTCACCAATACCACTTGAACTCAAAGCTTGAATCATCTTGTATGCACTTTTCATACTAAAACAACCATTTGACTCCTTTGACTAGATCCATTTATCTCCCGAAATATAAGACTATCAACAATTGCATTTTCTTGAGAGGAATGTAACATATTTTCATAGTCCAACATTAAGATTCTATGACCGGGGACCCAAAGGCCTTTCCATATCTTGATAGAATCATCCATCAACACCATTCAAGCAACCGTTTTTTTGCCTCAAAGATCTCCCTCCATGCATAAGATGGATGTAATCCCAAAGTAGCTCAGAGAAAAGTGCCATTAGGAAAGTATTTGGCCTTATAGATCCTTTGTAACAAAGACCCTTCATTTTGTAATATCCTCCATCATTGCTTAGCCAATAAAGCCATATTAAAGGAATGTAAGCTTCTAAAACCCATTCCACCTCAGAACTTAGAAGTACACAATTTTTGCCAACTTAGCCAATGTATTTTTTTGCTCACTATCCCCCGGCCCCCACTAGAATATAGCCATCATCCCTTCCAATTCTCTACAAAAATCTAATGGCAGCTTGAAATAAGACATAGCATAAGTGGGAATTAACAAAGCCATTACTTTAATGAGAACTTCTCTCCCACCTTATGATAACAATTTTTCTTTCCAACTTTGCAACTTATTCCACACCATTCTCTTAATATCAGCAAAAGCTCTAGACTTGGACCTCCTCACTAGGTTTGGTAACCCTAGATATTTATCATACCGTTGAAAGGTCCTAACACCCCAGAAACTCAACAACTCATTTTGTTTACCAGCATTAACATTCTTTGAAAAAACCACAGCAGTTTTCTCTTTGTTAACTTTTTGACCAGATGCTTCCTCATACTTCTCTAAAACCCTTTGAATATGTCTAGTACTTTGAACATCAGCTCTACAAAAAATAATGATATCATCCACAAACAATAAATGACTCACCATTGGAGTCCCTCGGAACACTCTAATCCCCCTCACAAGCTGTTTATTATCTGCATCTTTCAACAAAGTTATGAGGCCCTCAGTTCATAGAAGAAATAGGTAAGGGGATAATAAATCCCCTTGCTTAATTCCTCTAGTAGGTAAAACAGGTCCATGAGACTCCCCATTAACCAAAACTGAGAAAGAAATTCTCTTCACATATTGCATAATCAACTTCACAAAACATTAAGCAAAACCCAATTTTAACATAATTTTTTTTTCAAAAAACTCCACTCCACTCGATCGTAGGCCTTGCTCATATCCAATTTAAGGGACATATAACCTTTTCGACCATGTTTTTTGAGCCTCAAATAATTAACTAGCTCATAGGCCACTAAAACATTGTCAGTTATCAACCTTCCACCAACAAAAGCACACTGTGACTCATAAATAATAGCAGGCAGAAAAATCTTGAGTTTATTCACTATGACCTCAGAAACCAACTTATACACAACATTACAAAGACTAATTGGTAAAAAATCAGAAACCAATTCACAAACCCTTTTCGTAGGAATCAAACTAATTAATGTATGATTGAGCTCTCTTGGCAAGTGACCAAAATTTAGTATTTGTAAAACAACAGTAGTCATAGAATTACCAACAATGTGCCAATATTTTTTGGAAAAAAAATGGAGACATACCATCTAGGCCTGGTGCCTTGGTTGGATGCATTTACTGAAGAGCCACCCTTACTTCATCTGCTTGAAAATGTTTTGTCAATTCTGAATTCATCTCTTCTGTAACCTTTTAATGCACACAATCCAAAACTTCCTCTTGGTTCCTCTAAGCATAAGAAGTGAAAAGTTTTGTGAAAAAATTCACTACTAATCTGTCCCTTTGACCACCTTCCATCCAAACACCATTCTTATTTTGTAATCTCTTGATAAAATTCCTTTTTCTTCTACTTGTAGCTTGAGCATGAAAAAACTTAGCGTTTTGATCCCCTTCTTGAAGCCATTAGACTCGAGATCTTTGCCTCCACATTACTTCTTCTCTCTCAAGCCATAAGTGCACCTCATTTCTAGCTGAAATTACACCCACTGAATCAGGTTGCAAAGAATCCATAGCCTGAACACTCTCCAGGTTTGTTCTAGCAGCATCTAGTTTCCTTCTCACATTCCCAAAGGAATTTTTGTTCCACGCAACCAATTGTTCCCCACACCTTCTAATCATTCTCATGATTCCCTCCATACTACATCTATCCACTCCACAACTCCAAACATGATCAATAATTGAGCACATTTTTCTTCAGCCACCCACATAGCCTTAAATCAAAACTGTTTCTTTTTTCTCCCCCTAACTTCAAGTTCTTCAACTTCAAACGACACAGGTAGGTGGTCTGAATGAGCAGCAACACCATGTTTTACCACAGCTTGATGAAACACATGACAGAGTTGATTGTTCCTCAAGAATCTATCTAACCTTTCATAAATGGATCTGTCCCCTTCGCTTCCATTGCACCATGTGAACTTTGGCCCTGTAAAACCCAAATCCCTTAAAGAACAATCCATAAGAACCTCCTTAAAAGCATCCATTTGATTTTCAGGACATGACCTCCCTCCCCTATTCTCATTAAAGTGAAAATTTTCATTAAAATCACCCCCTAAAAGCCAAGGGTATTCCTCACCATAATTAAGTGTTCTAATCATATTCCAAGTCAAATGTCTATTAGTAGCATCAGGGTTGCCATAGACACTTGTGAATTTCCATTCTGGCAAATCCGCCTCCTTAATTAAAGCCTCGATGTGATTCTTAGAATAAGACTTAACCCTAACACACAAATCACCCTTCCATAATAATGCTAATACACCACTTTTGCCCTCACAATCAACAGTAAAGCAATTACTAAATACAATTTAAACTTACAAAATTTCCATAGCACATGCCTTCAATTTGGTCTCCTGAAGAAACACCAGATTGGGATCTCCCTTCGTGATCAAATCACGTAAAGCTCGAACTCCCTGTGGGTTTCCAAGTCCATGAGAATTCCAACATAAGGTTTTCATGGTTGTCAACAGGGCTAGACCCCAGCCTCTACCGATAGCTCAATTTGGACCTCAAGAAGTTGTGCCCCATCATCATCCTTGAGAGCCCCTCGTTTCTACCTCTTCCCCTCTAGAGAAACGCCTTCTTGTGAAGATGAGAAAGTCTTCCTCTTCTCTGCATGCAAACCCTTCAAAGCAAACGAATTTGATATTCCAACAGCCAAAAGGTTCATTTTCCACTTACGGGCATCTTTATTTCTATTATTAGAACGACTCAACATCTCTTGAAGGCCACCAACAGAATAGGCCCCTTGATCGCATTCCAAAACGGAATCTTTATTCACTTGGCCCACTAAATATCAATTTAAAGATTAAAATATAGCTTATAACATTGCACAATGTGTAGAGGTGGTAAACCTCGTTTTTTATTTTTTTACAAAAATAAATTCATAAATTATCGTGTTTTAAGTAATACGTTATATTTATTTTACAATAAAAATAATTTATCATCTAACGTACTATATAAAATCATTCAAATTGTGAAATTATTTTTTTATAATTAAAATTTATTTTTAAAAAACAATAATAAATGCTAAACTAAACACAATAAATTTAATTGAAATGCTAAAATTCACAGAGGATACAAATAACTTTTGGGATCAGACTACTAGAAGCCTCCTAAAAAATTGCTTATCCCTTTCAGAGGATCAGACTCTTTGCCCCATCTGCAACACAGAAGAGGAAAACCTTTCACATCTTTTCTTAAGATGTTCCTATTCAAGAATTATGTGGCGCCAATCCCCTTAGCCCTTAAACGTAGATAGATGGCTAATCAAGACATCACAAACTGGATAATTTTTATTCTAAATCCAAACATCAGTCTTTCTATAATGATCCAAGACGTCCAAAAATTCCAGCTCTTTGCAATCTTATCCATGGACAATATTTAGTTCTATCAGAACCAAATCATTCATGATTCACACACAATAAATACTAATCAGTTTGTTGCAAAGGTCCTAAAGTCTTACAAATAACACTACAATGCATGGGAGTGGAAATCACTGGGCAATACTCCTTTCTAGACTCCACCTCCACCAAATTTCCTCTCAATTTCATTCGACACAGCAGTCAGGGAGTCAGGGAGTACAACAATAGCAGTTAGCAGAATCCATGATGATTCAGTTACCTTTGTAGTCACAAAGTTCTCAAGATCAAGGAACCCAAATCTGGGAGAGGCAGTGGCAGCAAGTATAGGTGTACAGGAAGCCCTTATACATCAATACAAAAACATCATTCTAAAAGGTGATTCACAAGTGGTCGTTGAAGTGCTACAACAACCTCAAAAGACTTCGGACTGGACAATATAAGCCACAATTAGAGACACAAGGATCATGATTCAGAATTTCAACAAATGGGAATCAACCAAAATACATCGATTTCAAAATTGATGCATGCATTCTATTGCACAGTAGACAATAACGAACAATTTATTCAACAGCATCCCTTTATCGGAGTACCTCAATGTATGTTGGAGTTCCATGGTGAAAATGATCCACTTTTTTATTTCTTTGTAATTATTGCCGTAATTGTTGTAGTTGCATTACCATGTAAGAATTATTCCACTTCCTCAATGAAACTTTCTATTGGCTGAGAAATAAAAAATAAAAAATAAAAAACAATCAAACTTATGGGAGAAAGTGTTACTTTACTTTATAGAAAGAAAGTAGTGATCTTAGTCAAAAAGAAGCGATAAGGGCTGAAAGATAAGATGACGTGGAATGTGGGTGCTATACAGCGTCAATCACGGGTGTGCTTTTTCATGTACCACGTGTCATATACCAATATCCTCACGCTTCCTTCACGCGGCTTTTTACTTTTGAGAATTATTTGGTAGAACAATGTTAAGATATAGTTTTGGATGCGTAAATCTTGCATATTTTTTTAAAAAGTGATTTAAATTTATTATTAAAAAACTAATTTAAGAAACAAATTATTGAATTTAGATTTATGAAATATTATTGGGAGTAAAATTTTTCTGAATCAAGAGAACAATTGAATCCAAAAATGATGTTTCGAGAAAAAAATAACGAGTTCAACTTTGAACTTTATTAAACAACAAAAGTGACAGAGAAAAGACAAGTGGGAATATTCAATACTATAATTAAAGCCTCTCACTCTCTCTCTCTCTCTCTCTAATTATTCATCATCAATCATCATCGTGCTGTGACTATCAAAGCCGGACGCTCGCCTCGATGCATTCGCATCATCCTGATCTGTGCTGATTACCAACGGCACTCTAACAAACGGTTTTCCGAGCGCGAGACGCCGGGCTTTTCCTTCTCTGCTTGTATTTTGCGAATGCGCTGAGTCTTACAGACAAAACGCGTCCGCGTGGCTTGCTTTGGAGAGAGAAACGTGCAATAGGCATCTCATCTGGGCATCTCGACCGAGTTGGGGAAGAAAAAATGAGGGTGAGGAATTTGGTGGTGGTGCTGCTCTTCGTGACGGTAATTTCTCCGGTTGTGTTTTACACCGACCGCCTGGCTACTTTCAAGACATCTTCCTGTGAGTTTCTCTCCTCCGTCAACGGGGGGGCTTCAGTTTATCTCTCTCTTTTCCATTTGGATTTTTTAAGATTAATACCGTTTTTGGTTTCTCAATTTCTTCAGCTACAGATGAATTTACTGAAGATGTTACGACCATTGTAAGTGGAAAAAGAAAAAAAAAATCGTATTTTTTTTTTTT
>QEOT01007795.1:20912-34199 GCA_003123785.1 Pterocarya stenoptera | reverse complement strand
AAAAAAAGGTTAGTTCGTCACATGCTTTCCTTAGCTTGATGGAAAGCATGTGAGAACCTTTTCTACTTTTCTGGAAATGGACAATCACAGTATTGAGAACCTCTTATACTTTGTATTTTATCCTTGTCATTCTTGCATTGGTGGACAGTTGAAGCTTTGAACGACTCTGTTAAAGGCATCCATCCTCCTCAGAGAAGCAAATCTAAGCCCCAAATCTCTATATAATTCAACAAATAATAGCTGAACGAAAAACATAAACCTTAAATTTCTAATGTGAGATATAATGTTTGAGCCCCAAATTTCTAATGCTAGGAATTCTTCTGCACGATTTTTGTCAATGTGACAATTGCATATGGATATTCCATTGTTATTGACATTCCTTATAAAATTTTACCATGTCAGATTGTCCGAGTTCCAGCCATTGGGGAAACGAAGGCAATTGATGCCACTGGAGCAGGCGACCTATTTGCAAGTGGGTTTCTATGTGGATTGGTAAAAGGGTTATCTCTAGAGGAATGCTGCAAAGTTGGCACATGCAGTGGTGGATCCGTTATCCGCTCTCTCGGAGGCGAGGTGGCCCCAGAGACTTGGCAATGGATGTACAAGCAGATGCAGATCAATGGGCTCCCAGTACTAGATAGCCATAAATGAATCACACTGCTTGTTCACCCCACTGTTGTCCTTTCTAATCAAGGGGTGGCTGGAGTTTCATTTTGGGGCTAGCTTGAGTACGTCTTTCAAGACTTATTTCTCCCGCAAACTACTAATTATTTGGAATTTTGATTCACTAAATTAATTCAACATCATCTTCTTGTTAAAGCTTTTAAATCCGTGGCCTCTTGTCCAATATGATTAGATGTATTCTTTGGATTATTTCTTGTGTATGAGCTGGACGATATATTGACTTGACAAAGATTCACTGTAGATGAGGTTCTATTAGATCCCAAAATTAACATCAACTTGGGATTTTGACTTGTAACATCCAGACCCCAAAAGTGTGATTTTATTATTATTATTTTTACTATTTTTATTTTTATTATTTTATTAGATATGTTTTGAGTGAGTAATTTGTTTTGAATAGGATTTCTCTGCTGTTAAACTATACGCCTCTTTTATTTTTCTGTTGGTTTCCCAGATTAAGTATGCTGATTTGAAGTAACTTTCAACTCAAACACTTCAAAACTTTCTCAGTGTTTCTTTCCTTGTGGGAGTAGTTTCCCAAAGTCTAGTCGACTCCAGATCACTCACGACATATCCACCCCCCTCATCTGTAAGAAACCTACGAGACCTCAGAATTATTCACACAAGAAATCTGGTTTATACACAGAAAAACTCACTCGCACAGCCGTGTTTTTTACCAGCCACCGCTGACCACCAAAATGGATTTCTGGGCACCACCACGCTGCCCAGAAATCGCTGACCAGCCCAGCCCCATCGAACCCAATCCTTTCCGGTAAGCCCACTGCCGTCCGCCACCCTCTCCTCCCTCTATTTCTGTCAGTTTGACAGCTTCCCTCTCTGACTCTCTCTTGGGTCGCACCACCATTCCAAGGAGCCCAGTTGTGTCGCCTGTCACTCCCAGCCACCCAGAGCCGCTGTCACACTCAGCCCCTCTCGGTGAGTTATCACACGACTCTCTCCCACTCTCACTAGCCATCTGTTCTTCTTTCTTATGTTTTCCTCACAAGGCTTTTAAGTTTTACCTCTCAAAAAATTAGAGTGGGCTTTAGGCCTGAGGCCCATTTGGCCTGGTGCCCTTTTTATTTTTATGAGAATGCTCAGATGGGCCTTATCATGTACTGGGCTCAACCTTATTTCTTTTCAGAAACTGGTACCTTATGTCAAGTAGGCTGATCTTCCACTCGAACCTTGTCCTATGATAGGCTTAACATTTAAGTTGGGCTTAGTTTAATTAGATAAAGATATTAGCCCAACAACTCTTATTCTTACAAGATATTTATAAGGGATTTTAAAGCATAATTTTAAAGTATATTTTCAAAGTATCATTTTTAAACGAGTCTATTATTTAGTTAATATTCCAATTGATTTTTTAACTAGATTTTTATAAAAGTTATTAAGTTATATTTTTAAATAGAAGTTAAGGAATATGTTATAAATTTTGAATATTAATAGGTAATTAAATTATCACTATATATGATTTTAAGTATTTAGAATGCTTCGACATATCTTTCTAGAAAAGTTAGTGCCTCGTATAGGTCAGGAGCTACAATGTAAGATTGTGGAAGTCACGCTAAGAAGTAATTAGTATGATCATATAATTGCATGTGTATGGTAAATGTTCTAATTGTGTATGAAAATATGATGTTTGTCTATGCTACGCTACGAGCTAAATCAAGGTTAGATCCCTTTCATGATCTTCGATGAATTATAATGATATGCATGTAAGTGAGCTTATGTATGTTATGCTATTATGGATTGCGATTTGATGGATGCTATGTCATGAAAATCACATATATGCCATGCAATGTAATGTCATTTTTTACAGTATGATGTATTATTTACTGAGTATTCGACTCAGTATTGTTGTTTCTCTATTTTCTTCTATCTCTATTTATCACAGATGGAGATTGTGATGACATAAAGCTGGATGGCTAGGATGTAGATCTAGTACAAAGGCTTAGAAAGGAATAAGTGTTTTTATACAAGAATTAGTTTCCTTTTATGTTATTTGAATAAAAGTCACACATAGGACTACTATACGCTTTTAATTTACGTTTTCAACTTCGTATTTCAAAAACAATTATGTTCAATTTAGTTGATGTTTCAATAAATGAGATATTTCAAGATATGAATCTCTTTACCAGACACCATGCTATGAATGTTAGAAATATCTCTATCCTAGGGGAAGGTGGTGTTACATGACTCCTGATAATTTTGCTAAAAGTCATAAAGTTCAGCTGCATGGAGCTGAAATCTTAAATGAACTTCTTTCCCCCAATCCCAGTACAAGTCAAAAGTCAATAAAATAATCCTGACAAAATCATATAGATGAAACTAAACTAGAGGTAAACTCATGAAGGAACCATCTCGGTTCAACTTATGTTCCCATCTCGCATATCCAAGAGTGAAGAAATGGTGGAATTAAAGAAAAGGGCTTAAATCAAATTAAATATATAAGCATAAAGTCCAGTTTGGTAACAAGTTTGTGTATGATTTCATTGTGGATAAACCCAGAATAGTTTGGTTGCGAAGTCATTTGTTTAAATTACTAGTCATAAACCAGCATGATCTGCAACCATGACTAAGTTTTTTAGATAAAGAAAGTAAAGAAAAAAAAATTATGACATAGAGGAAAGATAGTTAATTCAATGCAAAGAGTACTGCATATAGGTTATGCAAACTAAAAAAAAGTGACTTCCTTTGTTAAATTTGGCAGTCTTTACATAAACAAATGGCCAATGCTCACATACACCTTATAATTATGATAAATTGATCTCTAGAATACAATGAAGTTCAGAAAATAAAAAATAATAATAATTAGCCGTGGTGGTCGGCCATCATCACCAACTACTGTCGGGGATGATGACCGACCGCCCCTAGTACCCACTAGGTTAATTGCATTCATCCTAAAAGGCAGGAGACTCATGGCCAAAATCTTGGATCTATTAGCCATGAAAATCAACAGGACTATGACTTGTGGGGTGACCTCCCTCTTTGTGTATGGTCACCATAATCAAACTTGTTAAGTTATTTTTCTTGCTTCCCCCCCTTTTTCTGTGAACAGATTAATCTATGTAATGGATGTAACCCAAGCTTCTGGAAAAGGAGATGAGATATTATATTCGTCGAAACTAAACACTCGACAATGCAACTGGCCTAAATAGATTTTTACCCTTTTTTTTTCTTTTTATTATTATTAATGTTATTGCCTCATAGATGCAGTATAACACTTAGAATTTTATTTGTTCTTTTCGATAAAATTTGATGTTACTACAACCTCAAGTTTAGGTTGGAGACCGTAAACTCTTGCATGGATGCTCACTCATAAAAATGTTAGTATGATCTTGTGAGCATCAAAAGCACACATACAAAAGGGCACGTTAGAAGAGGAATTGTAGAGAGATGTGTTCATTCTACTTTTGTCATCCCTAATCAAGCATGCGACTCCGTATATTTTAAGTTATTTGCACCCCCAAGAGTTCAGATCTAGAGTTAACACAGAGAGCTAAAGCCTCCTGCTCGTAAACAGCACCCGTAGAAAGGTTAGCAATTAGCACACCATAATACACAACTGTAGGGAAACATAACCAGTTGAATATTACCAATAAGTTCATGACGTCTGGAAGTATAAAGGAAAACTGTAAATCTAAGTTCACCAGGGGGCTACCATTTAAGTGTTTGAACTGATTACGAGGCAAAGATAAATTTGCACGCCTAAGAAAAAACAAGAGAATGTTTTCCATGGGGCCATCCAGATTTTAAAGTTGTTTCTGCATACAAATTGCCAGAAAACCTCGGCTAAAGACAAAGTAGACGATGGCTGGTTCTTGAATCTTGCATCCTCACATATCCATTGGAGCCGCACCTTGGTCAGCTGCAGCACCTTGGTCAGCGGCAGCACTCTGGTCAGGAACGTTGCCTTGTTCTGGTGCAACACCCTCACCAGCATCAGCATCAGGTTCCGCAGTTGGACCCTCCTCCTCACCCACAAGCTCAAACGTATCAATCAATTGCTGTACAGTTTCCTGATCCAATATATGGAATGGCTCTCCAACTCCCAGTACAGAAATGGTGCATATGGAGCTCCTGAGCTTCTCTCCCTGCAAAGTTTCCCTTGTTGCAATAAGTGCATCTCTGATGAGATCTTCCCGCGAAGAGTCTCTGAAGTTCTCAAACCTGCGTTCCAAGTAGGTCTTTGCAGCTTGTGAACGGGACCCAATGGCAAAAGCCTGGTACTCAAAGTAGTTACCGCTTGGGCAGTTGTAATAAAGGTGAGCTCCAGATTCGTCTAATCCACCTACCAGCAGACCAACTCCAAAGGGCCGTTTCCATGAGCGTTGTGTGCAAACCTGCCACCCAAAATCTAGTTACAGATGTGAAATAGCTTCTCTTACCCCAAGAGGAGGGAGAGAGAGAGAGAGAGAGAGAGAGAGAGAGAGGAATAGCTTCTCATGCAGCAAGCATGGAACATAAATTTCTCTTCTTTTTTTTTTCATGCCATTACACAGCCATCCACTCATAAAAATCTTGAATAATCCATACTCTGCATCCATTCATAGACCATTAGATTACAATTATGGTATGGCATACCACATGATAGAAATCAACCAAAGATACTAAGAGCAAAGGCATATATTGTATTTGCAGCAATAGTACCAAACTTCCAGCAAAAAATAAAAACTAAGACATGGACATTTACGACAAAGAATTGCCCAAATAGCTGGTGATTGCATAGTTCTTTAACATGAATAAACACATTCCCCAACTCCTAGGAGAAAAAAAAAATGGTGTACCCATGACATTAATAGAAGCCGAAGTTGAAGTAATTAGCTACAAGACTACTCACTACAGAACTCAGGAAAGGGATAAAAATAGAGGAGCAAATCACTATTTAATTAGAGTGATTTACCTAAGTTAAGGTGTCAAAATTTGCTGAGAGAGATACAGAAGGGGAAAAAACGTAAGGAGGTTCTCTTGCAACATGTTTTCAAATTTCCATAATATACCTCAATAAAATTCTAATTTATATGGTTTCCAGCTAAATTGATCTTAATAAATGGGCTGGCCCTAATGAAACACGATTTTCAACAAATAAAAAATGTTGAATGAAACTCTATTAACTTATCAAAAAAAAAAAATGTTGAAACTAAGTACATGACTATTCCAGAATCACAAATGTAATACCCTGGGTTGAGTGAGTATAGAAGGGTGGTGAATAATATCCCACATTGCCTAAGAGAGATTCATTCTTCCTATCTATAATGATATTAAGGGGTTCCGACTGTAAATTTGATGATGTGACTTGGGCTTCCCTTATAGGTCGTTACATATGTTATTAGAGCCATCTAGTAAAGCCAATCATGAGATACTAGACCACTATATGACATGGCATTGACTATTAAGAATTTAAGAGGGGGAGTTTGTAACACCCCAATCCCAAATTTGGAAAAGGAATAGCTCACGTACATTGGATAAGTTACAAAGGTAGTCACGGATGCAGAGAGTTTGTTTGACAACACAACTGGTCTCATGTATTCTCAGATATTTTCTTCTCAAGCATCACTCAAACACAAAACACTTTCAATTTCAAATATTCAACTTTTTCATCTAATCATTACAACTTTCCCAAACTCTCAAACAAAACACAAAAAATAATACTAATTTTTCAAATTTTAAAACAAAAATAATATTAAACAATTATATTCAAACAATTTTTTAACTTCATAATATTTTTATTCAACTTTTTCTCCTTTCCCAAAACCCAATAAACATCTTAACTCAAACCATTTTACTACTATTCAAAAATATACTAAGATATTCGAAATATCCAAAAGGACCCTGAGTCTCACTTTGGGTCTCAATTGGCTACTTACTAGGTAAAATGGAGACTTTATAAGTGATTTTAGGAAAAATTCAAATTGACTAATCTTTTCGGTATTACAACGTAGATGTGACTAATGCTTTAACTGATTCATTACAGCAAATATTAAACCAGATCTAACCAGCCTACATGATTTCATACTGCCAAAGCACATGAACACACTGACCAATGTTGTCTGGTCTGTCATATTCTAGAGGCTGGATGAGGTTCCTGTTTTAGCGAAGCCAATACTGTTGGTTTTGTAGAAGTCTCGAAGGTCCATTTTCCTAAAACAACAGAACCGACTGAATAACTCGTGATTGAGTCTGACCACAAGTTGTTTACAAAGAGCCCAAGCTATGGAACTGACAGGCAAAACAGCAGAGGCCCACTGACCAATGTCATGAAGAGATTAAACTACACCCAAACCCAATGGCATCCAAATCGTCCCCCACCATATAATGCAGCATTCAATGGGTATGGTGCTTGGAACTAATGTTTTGTTTGAGCCCCTGAGGTCATTGCAATTAATTTTGGTCCAGGATTCAACCTGAAATCCTTGGCGCAATGGCCAATTCAGGTGATTTCTTAAAGAGATTAAACTACACCTGAACCCAGTGGAAAGCTAATCATCCCCAACCCACTAATGCGCGTTCAATGGGGATGGAGTTTCGAACTAAGGTTTTGTTTGGGTCACTGAAGTCCTAGGAATTAATTATGGTCTAGGATTCAACCTGTAATCTTTGGCACAGTCATCAGCATGATTTGGTTTATGATTTCCTACGATTGATGAGGTGAGCTTGGTGGTGGAAAGAGCTGCATCAACTTCAGCCAAACTGAGCAGTAATGCGAAGCTAGCCTTGAAATCTAAATACTTCTGACTTTGCCTCTAAGAATTTCGAAGCCAAATCAAACCCATCTTTTTTGCCATGTTCAAATATTCAGAATTACTAAATTTTAAGAAAAAAAACATACTCATTTTTATGAGAGTTCTTACCGAGTATTTGATTAAAAGTTCTGAAAGTTGGTAAATCAGTACCCACCAAACATTACCCCCGATATCTCTACTTAGAGAATATGAGTACTCAAACGTAGACGGCCACATGGTTTCTGTAACATATCAAAGTACAAATTCGGATTTGTAAATCCCGTGCCTGAATGCATGATTTGACAGTATAGACAAAGTATTAATCTTCACCAAACCTCAGATGCAGTTAACCAACTAAAGGTGATCATTAACTTCCCATATGGGTGGAAAACCAATCCGCTCCTAACTCAAAAACCAGAACCCTAACTTCAGTAATTCAATTACTCATAAACTATACAGGTTTCTTTGCGTTTCGAAAGTAAGATTGTCCATTATATCAGACCCAAGAACAGCCCAAAGTCACGCTTAACGGAGCTTACATTTAAGGTTTCTAGAGTCAAAACAACAACAGCAAATAATATAGATTAAAGAAATTCCCAACATCCTGAACTCACCTGATACAAAATAGGTAACATTTCCCAACCATCACGAGAAAAAAGCACACCTTGAAAAACAATTAACAACTGCAGGTTTTAGTGTGTTTTGTAACGCACCTGGGCCTTATCGGCGAGCTGAACTACGAGTCTACCCACCGGGAGCGGCGACTCGTAGGTGAAACTATGGTTAATGCACTCTGATCGCATGTAGCGGGAGAGGACACGGCCGTCGGCGGTGAGTCCGGCAATGGCGACGCCGATGTGATCGTCGACCTTGAAGATCTTCTTCTGGTGGGAGGAGAGCTCGGAGTTGGCCTTGTTAACGCAGGCCAGGACAACATGGGTTTTGGATCGGAGCCCAATGGCCGCCGACCCTTGCTTCACCGCCTCCATCGCGTACTCCACCTGGAAAAGCCTCCCCGCCGGACTCCATGTCGTCACGTCCGTATCGTATTGATTCCGAAACATCCTTTCTACGTCGTCGTTTCTCTCTCTATCTCTCTCTGTGCTTAGAGGTTTTTTCCTATTCTCTGTGAAAATGATTTGGTTTTGCAGAGTTTTATTGGGGTTTTCTTTTCTTCCTACTCAAGGCAGTGGAGAAGACAGAGGTACCAGCGAAAAGGATGTGCTTTACTTTTTATATTTTGTAAATATTATTTTGGTTTTTGTGAACTTTTGCTGAAATCAATAGAAATGATTATCTCAATTATAAACGCTTCCATTGTAATGAAAACAAATTCACAAAAAAAAAAAAAAAAAAATTATAATTTGATATAATTTGATATAAATTTTATAAATTTATATGAAATTATATCAATTTATAAATTTATTTTTATAAAATTTCTTAATTTTTCTATATCAAAATCTTAGAGGTTAAGATTAGGTTTGTAAGTTTTTTTAAATATAAAATTTTCATATTCTCTCATCATTATAATTTTTTTCTAAATTTTCACATAAAATATAATAAATAATTTTAACTTTTTTAAATCTTAATTCAACTTTTTCAAACTTCAAAATAATAATAATATTAAAAAATAATATTTTATTTAATTTTTAATTTTCATCTCAAATTAAAAATTATTATCTCAACATCCAAACCTAATCTAAGAAGTAAAAGAGTCAAATTTCCACAACATTACCATTTTTCTTTGTGAGCTCAATTTCATGATTTGATTGTTGAATTTTATTACTTTATTAATTAGTTTAATTCGCCATATATTTTTAAAACAATTATTATATAGGTCTATGGAGTTTAAACTTTTTTTAAATTCATGAATAGGATTAAACAATTTCTAATAATTCTTAGGGGTAGGTTTATGTACCAAAATGATCCTCCCTCCAAACTTTATTAGTTCAATGATGGAAAACAAGGAAGTAATACATGTTTGCCTCATCCAAACCAATCAAAGAAGAACCTGTTTATGTTATACACAAGCAACATTTTAATATAATTAGAAAGTGTGATCCTAGGCTGCCATCCAGTAGTGACTGCTAGACGTGCCGCTTAGGCAAATTTTTTTTTTCTTTGCACATTTTTTAAATATTTTTAAACATTTTTAAAAAATAAACAAATGTCAATACACTAATAGTCGTTTTTTAATCAATAAGTTAAAAAAAATTAAATATATAAACGATCAAAATGAGAGAACATGCTAATATTATTCAATTAGAAAATGCATAGTCAACATGTTACATTGGCATAAGGAATAAAAAAATAAATTAGAAATCAAATAAAATATTATAAATAAAAATATTATAAAAATTAAAAATCAACTAACTTAAAATAAAAATACCTAAAAATAAGTTTCTTTTCTTTTCTTTTTCTTTTTCTTTTTCTTTTTTCCTTGTTGGTAGAGGGTGTTGTCACCGGTTTTATCATGCTAACATTGGATAATGTCGGACACAATGGAAGGATTTAATATGGCTTATGATTTTTATTTAAAAATCAAATATTTTTAATTGTTTATTTAATATGTTTTGGTAATCAATTGGCAATACTTTTGCGTGTTTATCAATATCTGTGTAAACGCATAGGTCCCAGAAACTCGATTAAAATACCTTTCAAGAATGCATCATGTTTTGGAGAGGTAAATACTGGAAATTAAATATATTGAGTAAACAGTTGGAATAATTGTAAAGATATATTTGAATCCTTCTGCAAACGAGTTATTCAGTCAAATAATGAGCATCCTTTTATTTTTAGAGTTCGTATATGTGACAACATACATTGCTTAAAAGAAGAACCTAGTTATTATTAGTGTTCTTATTTGTGCATAGTCACAGAGCTTGTCTAAATGAGTGAAGGGAAAGAACAACACATATCTCCTACAATAACCTCCTAAACACAAATTAGTCTAAATATTGTAATATTATTTCAATGTAAGTTTTCTTGTGTATAATTACATTTATTTTTAGTACTTAATATTGGGTTCATTATCATTCCTATTTATATATGAAGAGATATCATAACCACTTTAGTCGGATTGGTCACTATATGCATGGTTGCAATGGAGCAGGCCACATGCGTGGTTACCATCTTTTGTTCATCGTCCAAATGTCAATCCATATCTATAAACTAGTCAGGTGATAAGTTGGTTTTCAAATGTGCTTTATTTTTAAATGCACCATGCTTATATTGATTTAAACATGTTTTTATTTTTGTAAAGTACTGCAACAAAATACGACATATCTATTTCAGTCGTCAATTAGTTCTTTGGCTAGGCTCAACCCTACAAGCTTAAGAAATTAGACTACACTAAATTCAAAGGAAGCTGAAACTTTGTCTACTTATTCTTTGTTTAATAATGCCAAACAAAAGATGACGATGGAAATACCGGGACACATCATATAGTACATAATAAAGGGAAATAACATTGAGGAGCCCAAGTTGGACATGTTTAAGTTTGAGGAATAACTATTGTCCTATTATAAGCAATACGAGAAACAATACATTTTCAAGATAATGCATAGAGGAGTAAAAAGAAAGAGGGTAGGGGGGGTGTGAGATATGTCACGTTGGGTTATGCTTGTGGCAGCAAGGCATGGAATCAGAGTCAAATATTTTTAAGTCATGCCCGACAAGAAAGACGGTATGTTAGACAAAGATTAATGTATTTTGATTGATGGGATGTTATGTGTGACAACGGTAGAGAATACACAAAACTAGATGTGATAATACGTGACACGACCTATGAACCCAATATGAACATGATACGAAATTAGCGGGTTTGAGATTGATATAATTAGTCAAAGTGGATGACTCCTGAAACACGATTAATAAATGGATCATCTTACTTCACCTGAAATCAACCCGCAAAATTTTATTGTTGGGTTATAATATCGATATTTTTCAATATGCTTATATTTTTATTATTGGGATTGTAATTATCAACGTATACTCAAATCTGTTATTGTTGGATTTGTAATATTAATTTTATTATAGGTTAAAATCTGAAAAATATTGATATTTTTTGTTAGTAACTAGTCTTATTATTATTATTTTTAGATATTGTAGTTACTAATAAATATAGATTTTAACTTTTATATAAAATAATGTTATTCAAGTCAAATGGGTTATGTATGTTAGTTTGACCCATTTACATGAAACGGTTTGAATGAGTCGTGTCATTTTTACCTATTTTTAATTAATTATTAAACATGTCAAAATAGGTGAGACGACACAACCCGTTATTTAAATGGGTCAATGGGCCGATCATTTTAGGATTTTTCGGATTGATCCATCTAGTTGAATGTCCATGACTTGACATGACATGGACATAGTCTATAAACACGAATTGTCACCCTTGCACACAGTCATGGATTAGGTCTAGAAAAATCAAGGTTCTTTTAATGCAATAAAGAAATGAACAAGAATGTAAAGAGGGTGTTAGATACAAATGATAAAGGTTGCATACGAATGAATAAGGGTTCGCTTAAATACTTATAATATCTTAGTATATCTGTAAACAGTATTAAAATGGTTTGATTTAAATGTTTTATTGAGTTTTGAAAAATAAGAGAGAAAAAGTTGAATACAAATATTATAAAGTTAAAAAATTGTGTGAATATAATTTTTTAATATAAATTTTATTTTAAAATTTGACAAGGTAATATTGCTTTTTGTATTTTGTTTAAAAGTTTGAAAAAGTTATAATAATTAGCTAATGATTAGTTAAAAAAATTGAAAATCTGAAATTGAAAAGTATTTTGCGTTTGAGTGATGATCGAGATAGAAATATCTAAGAATATTTGAGAATAATTGTGTTGCCAAATGAATTCTAAGAGTTTTGACTCTCTTGTAGTTAAGTGGGTGGTTTCGAGAACTTGTCTTTTTTAGAAAAAAAAAATCCATAAATATATTGAAAAGTCACAAAACCTACAACTTGAAAANAATCGAGATAGAAATATCTAAGAATATTTGAGAATAATTGTGTTGCCAAATGAATTCTAAGAGTTTTGACTCTCTTGTAGTTAAGTGGGTGGTTTAGAGAACTTGTCTTTTTTAGAAAAAAAAAATCCATAAATATATTGAAAAGTCACAAAACCTACAACTTGAAAAATGTGGAGTTGAAGCGCTCTGTGAGTATTTTACAAAAGTGCAATAAAAGAATGATGGAGTTTTTGCCCTAACAGATTTGGATGATGATTCGAGATTGAGAAATGTTTTTTGTGCAAATGCACGAAGCAGTGGAGCATACAAATATTTTGGTAATGTTACACCATTCGATATGACTTATTTGATAAATAGATATGGAATTCTCTTACGCATCTTTCGTGGGTGTAAACTATCACAGCCAATTAATCCTTCTGAGACCAAGTTTGTTTTCAAGTGAGGATACATAAACTTTTGTATGGTTATTTGAAAATTGACTAAATTGTATGAATGGTAAAGCTTCAAAAACAATTATAAAAAATAAGACAGAACGATGATAAATGCTAACGCAACTGTCTTTCAAAACACTAGCCATATATATATATATATTTCTTATGGTACCTAATGAGAAAATGTATTTGAGAAGCTTGGTTCCTATAGTGATTACAAATGTGGTTTGAAAATTAGTTGTTAAAGTGTGTCGATGACTCTAAAGCTAGTGAGAAGTTTGAGACACACAATTCTCAATACTACTCACAAACTATCTTACTACTATTTATAAAATTCTTATCTCATCTCTCTCGTCAAACAAGCCCTTAGGATGTATTAATTAGCACATATAACTTACATAACAAGTTATAGTTGCAAATTTTACACATTGACCAAATTTATAGGGAACAAATATACTTGA
>QEOT01007795.1:3967-15720 GCA_003123785.1 Pterocarya stenoptera | reverse complement strand
TAAGTTTTGTGGTTACTTGGCACAAGTTGAAGGAAATGCCTCAAAGTGTTTTTAATGAGCAGACAATGTATGTGTTTTACATTTTCTTTTACGGTTCTTTGATGGAATGTTGCATATAAATGTGCACTTTGAAATCATTTAGCCATTAGAACACTAAAGCTAGCATTTTGCCATCAAGTTTTCTTCAAACTTGGTTAGTTTTATATGATGAGATTAAACTCTAAGAATAAGTTCCTTAATTTCATGCATATGTATAAATAGCCTTTGAGTCAATTTTTGGTTTTTGTGGAGTATGAGATCTCTCACCTCCCTCTTTTATTTTATTTTATTTTTATCTCTCACCCTCTATCTACTTTAGTTCTTTTGCCCACTTTTCTATTTCAAATGGTTAGTTATAGTGAAGTTGAGTTAGTCTAGAAAACTAGCTAGAGAAAAGTCAGAATTCTAGAACTGGAAGACTTACTCCACAATACCTACACATGGATTGTGGACCAATTATGACAACTATCAATATGGGCAGCTCACTGATATGGCCTATGTGTTTTTTAAACAAAAAGTTTCTTTGATCATTTTCCGGTATAATGTCCCAAAACTCCATAGAAGTTCATTTCATTATAACATTCTAAAGCAAACATACCTATTTCAGGAGGCATGCAAGTCTTTTTCAACTTTTCAATCCTATTTCTTTCATGTTTTTCACATTTCTTAATTTCATGGTACTTAACTTCATATAGATTGGCAAGGCAAAGGTCATATACCTAGAACTAGAGAAGAAAATTTTCTACTTTGATCATTGTTGGCACCTGTAGCAATCTGCTTGAAATTGAAATGATGAATTTCTTTAGACTTTAGGAACCTCATGAAAAATCCCATAAGTTTTCACGAATTAACAAATCACATTGATTTTAATCTGTCAATATAGTCAATGTAACACTCATTATGGTGTGAGAAGCACGATTTTATTTATTTGAGATACTTAGAAAAGTCAGAATGGAATATGGTTGGTTTGCGCCATTAAACTTAGATGAATTTTAGGATTTTATAATGCAATAAATACATTTTCAATTTTCAGACAAAATGCTTGTTCGAAAATATGTTTTGATTATTTTGAGGCCCTTTAGAGTCAAAGTTTGATAAACAATTTGCACTATTAGTTAGTATGTTTATTTAAGATCTTTCAATGCAATGTTTATTTCTCACTTTTTCGTAGTAAATAGTAACCTCAATAATGTTTTCAAAATCAAAGTGTGGAATATGCAAATTAGGATAGAAAAGTTTTATTTGGACACTTTGCAAGATCTTAGACACACTTGATGAATAGTATTGGACACTTGGCACCAAGAGAAACCATAAGATAAAAATGTGAAGGAAATCAAGATGTGAAATCATCCAACCTAAGCAAAATACCATTCCATCCAACCAGCCCATTTGTGCCAAACCAAAGAGGATTCCAACCCTAGTGAAATCCTAAATGTTTATAATCCAATTGACGTTCCAAAAGCTTGGGTTGAAACCGAAACCCTAAAAGGCTTCTCGAAACTTCAAACTTGATTCCAAATCCTTAATGGATCCGATTTCTAACATTGTATTTAATCACTTGATTAAATCACTTTCACATGCTATTAATCCACAAATTCATATTATGACCTTATTATTCAATTCTTTAAACCTTAAAAATCTTATTAGGTCAAGAAAAATTGAATTTTGGATTGATAGCAACTCAAACCCTAGCCAAATTGTCTTTAAACCTCAAAATGAGACCCATTCGGTTAAAGGCCATTAGTCCCACGAATTTTGGCCACCTTTGCAAAAATTCATAACGTTTGCACCCACCCAAGGCTAACCACCCTTTACTCAAGACAACCCTCAAATAGTCCTTGATAGGAAAGCAAAGGCCACCTCACCATAACCACTTACACGACACCTCAAGGCAACCCATCCCTTGTTTTGGCCAAAACTTCTACAACTCAAATGTCACTCAAGACCTCACTTCACCCTTCATTTTGTGTAAGAAAAGTATAGGCCATCCTTTCTAATTTCATCTCTTTTCCCATACGTTTTCTAGAGATGAACTAAGAAACTCTTTCGGATATTTTTCTAAGCCTTTTTGCTTGCAGTTTTTGAAACCCTTGTAAGTATTTTCTTAGATGATTCATTCATAAAATTGTTCCTCTTTGAGTTTAGTTTTCATGGGTACATTTTTTGTTTGATTTCATGGTCTTTTGATCGGTCAAAAATTGTTTTAACCATGGAAAGATCGTTCTAAGCAGTAAACTGGATAGTATCTTGTATTTTGGAGTTTTTTACCAAATTAATAAACAGATCTTGGTCCTAAATTTTTATGGAGTATAGTTAACATATTTATATGAATTTTTATTTAGGATTCGTTACATATTATAAGCTTTTGATGAAATATTTTCTTAGAACAAGTTAGAAACTAGAAGAAGTAAAACAATTTTTGTTTTAAGAAAGTTTAGATCTTTTGTGGATTAATCTTACTCCAATGACTTTGATATTTTTATCTAATGATCCTAAGCATTTTATCTACATATTAGAATTTTTTTTTTTTGAAAAATTTAGGTATTTATTTGTAAAGATATGATTTTTATGCATGAGGATATTTAGTTAAGTAAAAAATGTGAGGTTTTCAGCTAGATCCATATTTTGATTTAATTTTGACCATGTAATTTAAAGTTTAATTCTTGGATCTACTTTAAGACATATTTTTAAACAATATGATATTGTTAGTTTGTGGTTTTTATCATGGTATGTCTCAAATCAAGTGGTTTGATCAAAATCAAAGTTGAGAAAAATCTGTTTTGGTAAAGTGTTGAAGTCGAGTGCTTCAAGTTGGATTTTTGTGACTTTTGGTGATTTGTATTTGATGATTCAAAGCATATTAGTTCTTAGAAGTGTTTTATGGACATGTTGAAGGAATTTTTGAACTTTTAGAATTTTTGGAGATGTTTAGAAAAGAGTCAAAACCTTGAGATTTAAGGGTTTGTATTTTAGTTAAAAAGTTTGGATCTTTTTCCTAAACATTTGTGTTTATGTGAAGTGGTTTTTCTTGGTTGTTTTAAGCATAGTTCTAAGTATAGGATATGATGATCTATGTTAAAATGTTTTGGTTTAAGCATGAATTTTGAAGTTGGATAAAATTGCAATAAAAATTAAAGAGAAATTGCCTATGTGTGTTTCGACCATAGTGTGTTTCTCATAATTATGTCTTGTTTTAAAAATTTTCTAAGTAGATATTTGATTTTAGGGCAAAATTTACATGAAGAATGTAAATTTTGGTGATTTTTAGAATTAAGATGTGAAATCCTTAAGTTATGAGTAAATTTGTCATTTTTTCACATGTAAAGGAAAAAATGGTAATTTTATCTTAAGATAGCATTTTTCATGTCTCTAAGTCATTAGTGATGAAGTTTCTATCATAATCCCTATCTACAATTTCTCGTGTTTCGTACTTTTCTTCGTAATGCGATAATTACTGTAAGTTAGCTTCTAACTTATTATCAGATTACTATGTATGTTTGATTGTTAAAGGACCTATTGTTTATATACTTATGTTATCATATATTTCATGATATGTCATTTCACTACAATATTTATTTGTCTGTTATATGTTATGCCATGTCACACAATGTTATTTGTTACACATTATGTCATGTCATAAAATGTATATCTATTACACGTTATGCCATGTTACGAAATATTTGTTTGTTTCATGTCATGCCATGTCATTCATCCCACGTACATGTCAAGTTACATTACGTCAGTCTATCTGTCCTTTTCGTTTCACGTCATGTCATGTCTCGAGTTCGGAGTACGTCTCCAAAATAGTATTTTTCAAGTCTAATCATGTTACGCTCACGTATAATCAAGTTATTGTTCAAGTCATTATTATTAAACTGTGGGAATCCTATGAGGCAAGACTACTCTATTGTGGTAATCTCATGAGACAAGACTGCACTATCGTGGTAACCCCATGAGACAAGAACACTATGGTAACTCCATGAGACAAGGACATTGTGGTAACCCCATGAGACAAGAATACAATTCTAGTTCATGATTATTTCACGTTCAAATTCATGTTAAATTTCACATTAAGTTCATGTTCAGTCTATGTCAAGGTTCAAGCTCAATTTCATGTCACATTTATTTCACGTTCATGTTCATGTTCGGATTTAGTTTAAGTTCATGTTACATTACTTAAGCTCAAATTCACATTAAGATCATGTTAAGTCAATTCATGATTCAAGTTTATGCCCTGTCAAATTTCACGTTCAATCCATGTATAGTTTAAGTCATGTTAGCTCATGCCATGTTACATGTCAAGTCATGCCATGCTTATTTATGATTATGATTATGGATTCATGTCTTTACCGCCACCACCTCTAAGCCCAAGTTCCATATGAATGAAATTCTCCACCTTGCCCATTGGAAAATTTTAGGCATGTCTATCAAGCTAGGATTCCTAATGCATAAGATGTTCTCCTAACCTAGGAACGGACCGGAGGGAACCGCAGTATGGGGAATGTCTGTATCTAATAAACCAAACAGTTGTTTAATAAGCTTCCCGGCAAGACAACTTGCACAGAAATTTTTTTGAATGAAATAGAACCATTCCGAAGGCTAACTGAACTAAATGAGACATCGAGAACGAGCTGTAAGTTAAGCTTGTTCCTTTCCCACCCATCCTCCATCTTTACTTCTTTGAGTGTGAAGCACATGTTGGTATTCCAAGCTCCTTAAAACCCTATGACCTACTAAATCTTTCTTCCTTCTAATTCTCGTCCTGCTTTTTCAGATCTAAAACGAATGAGATCGTGGGAGCTGCTAATGGGAAGCGCGTTTCCATGCATTTGTATACTGTATGTTAAGTTCTTTGTTAAATTGCTGAGATTTATACACAAATCTCACCATGGTAGTCTCGACTACCATTCCCCCAAAATGCTAAATCATGTGTCAGGATCAAGAGACGTAGAAAATGACCGACTAGAGGAGGTCGACTAGACAACAACATTACGACGAGAAGCTCATCACTTCGATGCTCCATTTCATCGATAGTAATATGGCATCTTTGACAGAGTTGCGCGAGCTACTTGATGAATTAGCTTAGCAGTTATCTTAGTTTTGCATGTACTTAGGGAGCTCTATCTCTAGTACTATTTATCAATTATCATGTGAATTTCAATAAGTATGTTTATCTTTTTGGGATACATTACTTTTGGTACATAGTATTGCTCAAAGAAAAAAATTATCCACTGTAAATATTGCATATTAATATGACAGATGCATGCTTGTTGCATTACATTTTTATTTGTCATTAACGGGGGCGGGTAANGACCGGAGGGAACCGCAGTATGGGGAATGTCTGTATCTAATAAACCAAACAGTTGTTTAATAAGCTTCCCGGCAAGACAACTTGCACAGAAATTTTTTTGAATGAAATAGAACCATTCCGAAGGCTAACTGAACTAAATGAGACATCGAGAACGAGCTGTAAGTTAAGCTTGTTCCTTTCCCACCCATCCTCCATCTTTACTTCTTTGAGTGTGAAGCACATGTTGGTATTCCAAGCTCCTTAAAACCCTATGACCTACTAAATCTTTCTTCCTTCTAATTCTCGTCCTGCTTTTTCAGATCTAAAACGAATGAGATCGTGGGAGCTGCTAATGGGAAGCGCGTTTCCATGCATTTGTATACTGTATGTTAAGTTCTTTGTTAAATTGCTGAGATTTATACACAAATCTCATCATGGTAGTCTCGACTACCATTCCCCCAAAATGCTAAATCATGTGTCAGGATCAAGAGACGTAGCAAATGACCGACTAGAGGAGGTCGACTAGACAACAACATTACGACAAGAAGCTCATCACTTCGATGCTCCATTTCGTCGATAGTAATATGGCATCTTTGACAGAGTTGCGCGAGCTACTTGATGAATTAGCTTAGCAGTTATCTTAGTTTTGCATGTACTTAGGGAGCTCTATCTCTAGTACTATTTATCAATTATCATGTGAATTTCAATAAGTATGTTTATCTTTTTGGGATACATTACTTTTGGTACATAGTATTGCTCAAAGAAAAAAATTATCCACTGTAAATATTGCATATTAATATGACAGATGCATGCTTGTTGCATTACATTTTTATTTGTCATTAACGGGGGCGGGTAACATTGTGTTGCATGTCCCAAATGCTTCAGAGTTCGTCTGATCCCAAGTGAAATCTAGAGGCATCACAACGCATGTTGAGATCCCATCCAAAGTGGGTGGAACATGTAAAAATAGTAAAGCAAAAAAATATCACAATCAAGTCCAAATACTTCAACTTTGAACTCAATAAATTTAGGCAAAGATGAGGATTTGCATACAGTATCTACAGGATTGACCAATAGGTCGTAAAGTTGAGGAAGATAAACGAAAGGGAAAAGAAAGAACAAATTTAGGTTCTCTCGTAATTCTAAATGAGATAAAGAAAGATAGAAAGAATAAAATAAAACATTTTGAAGAAGAATGTGATCATGACAATGAGAAGCTTTGTCGTAGGAAAAAAGAATTGTGTCTTTTGCAAGATAAGTTACTTGTTGAGTAAGATAAGGTGTCTATTGAGTAAGACAAAATATGGAATGAAGAAAAAAAAGAAGAAGAAAGAATTATAATGATTAATACATGTATCATGACTCCAATGCTACAAAAATACTATTTTCAACGACAAATGGAAATCCTTGCAAGTAGCAAAGTTGGGAGAAAGTAGTATATTTTAGAATATATTTTGGATTAGTTGTCATGAAAGAAATTATGTTGCATATTTATTTTTTGTTGGGTTGTTTTTTTATGCTTCAAAGTAAGGACATGCAAAAGACGTACTTGAACTTGGATTAATTGTTATGAAAACCTAGTGCTTCCATCACTGTTAGGTTGGAGGTAGGTGTTGGGTGTGTATTTTTACTTAATTTAAGTTTATTTATTTATTTTTTATAAACGAATTTAAGTTATTGAAAAAAGAAAAGCACATGCAAAAGAGATAGAGGTTAGGAACTAGTTCTGGTGTAATGAGCCTCTTTTCACCCTCCAATAAGCAACAACCATGTCAGAATATCTTGGAAGAAAAAATACAACCAATCTCACTCAATTAAAATGCACCTCCACCCCCCACCCCCAGTACTCGGTTTTTCCCTCTCTCCCTCTTTCTTTCTTCACTCTTGCCCTTTCTGTCACCGAAAGGTTTGCGCTCTCTCTCTCTCTCTATATATATATTGTTTGGAAAACCGTTAAGAAACGCTGAACAAGTAACTTTGAGCTATATGCATTTTTATTGAGAAACGTACGTTCAGCAAGCAATTCCATTGAGAAACCATATGCATCTAGTAAAATTTGAGTGACTGGAATTTTGTTCTCAAAAATCTATATCATATTCACAAGGGCTAAAGCAACGAGAGTAACATTAAAAAATATAACTCTAGTTAGCAAGCGATTCAAAATAAAATAAAATAAAAAATTCATAAGGAATCAGCTTTGAATGTATTTTTTCTGGACATCAACTTTGAAAAAAAAATTCATAGGCACTACTGTTATTCAACATACAACGACTGGGGGAGATATAGCGCAGAGGGAGGTTCATCTTGAGAGAGAGCTTTCAAACAGAGAGAGAGAGAGAGAGAGAGAGGGAGAGAGGGGAAAACCCAAGACGAAGGGGCTGCATTTTAATTGAGTGAGGCTGGTTGTATTTTTTTCTCCATAAAACTCTGACGTGGCAGTTGCTTATTAGAGGGTGCTCTTTACACCAAAGCCGATTTGAAGTTAATCTCCATACAAAACTAGCAATGACATGTGAGGAAATAATTAAACCTTCGATAAACCAGTAAAAAATAAAAGACATACTACATTCTTTGCATGAAAGAAATTGTAACGACCTGATTTAATATTTTTAGAGATAAGTTATGGATAATTTCATTGAGCCTAAGATCAGGTTAATGTGCCAATTATTATTGAAGCCCAATTGAGTATTCGAATATTTTTTTAAATAGACTACGAGCTTAAGATTTTTATTTTGACAGATATCGATTTTGTTATAGAGCTTGACATGTTATAATATTTTTAAGGTGAAAATTTTTATGTACGAAGAAATTTTGTGGAACATATTGGATTATTTTAGACGTTGAGTCGAATGCCAAAAACTCAAACAAAAACCCTATGCCACACACGTCTCCCACTTAGCCGGATTATTATTTTAGAGTTCTATCTTCATTAAGATTCCTAAACCATACCAAATACTGTAAGTCTTTACCCATGGCTCCACTCCCATGCACATACACGTCTCTCCTTTCCTTTCTCTAGGGTTTTACCATCACCTTTATATAAACACGTATTCCTCTGCATGTATTCCTCTCCTGCACATAGAAACTGCCCAACAATACCACGTTTGCTCCCCAACCCCATGAAGACTGCGCCGCAGCACCTGGTCAGTCCACATCCCATGTAGAAGCCATGAAACCACCAACTGCAACCATAGCTCACTTCTGCCAAAACCACCGTCGAGCAACCACCAAAAAACAGAGAAACCGTAGACCCACCGAGAGCTCCTCCATGTCGTTTCCTCCACACATAGCAAACCTCACAGCCTCTCCACTACCATAGCTAAACCGTGAGGTTGCCCCGCCCAACGTAGAAGCGATGCAGCACACATCACCGAAACATCCCTGTTTTTGCAGCTCAAAACAGAGCAAGGCTGTCACCACCCTGCCCCAAAATAGAGCGAGGCAGGACACTTACCTTTTTCTTTCATTTTACATCTATATACATATATATACATTATTATTATAGTTACGGAATGTTTATATTATTTTTTTTCTACGAAAGTAACATGGGATACGTGTGGACATGTCATGCTTGCACTCTGGGTTTCTAATCAAAGGAATGGAACACCTGATAGACATTTGATTCAACATTTCTATAAAAGACTCTCAGTGTCCGTCATTCATCCATCAACATAATTAGTTTTCAAAATAAAAAGGAACTCAGTCCCTTCAATACAACCAAAAAGGTGGCAAGCCATCATATGAGGGGTTACCATCACCCCTCCATAGAGGTCACACCATTACCATCGCCCCACCATAAAGTTTACAACATATTCAAAAGGAACCACATTATTTAAGTAAATATCACAAAACATCCCAACATGGGACCCATTCTAAAACCTATAACCAAAATCATCATCAAACAATGAACTGGGGAACACTAAGCGTCAACCCCTCCCTCCTCAGCAGTACCGAGCTCCACAGCTTCTTCATCATTACATCGATGTTTAACACATAAATACAAAAGTTAGTCTAATACTCAGTAAGTAGTACATCATGCCGTTAACATATTACTCACATAACTTTCTTTGAAAACATGCATACATAAACATTTGTAATTTCCTTGAAAATGCTTTCATGCATAAACATTCTTGGAAAATAAGTTATTGCTTTCATGCATAAACGTTCTTGAGAAATAAGTCATACTTTCATGCATAAACATTCTTGACAAATAAATCATACTTTCATGCATAAATATGTTTTTTATCTTTTCATTTTTATAGACCATTGCACATTGTTACACCCCGCGTGCTAGGGTTAGCGGCCCTATGGCCAATGGATTCAACAGTGGCCACGGGTTGAAATCCCATTCCGTCAGGGTGCATCACTAGATGCACTACCAGATACTACTACTTGGTATTGCAATCTGCTCATTCATTCATTTGGGTACTCCTTTTATTCATGTGGGTGTTACTTATTTTCATATATTGAACCATCGGCGGACCTACTAAGGGGCAGGGGGTGGCCATGGCCCCCCAAGGTTTGAAAAAAAAAATTCTATATATTAATTTTTTATTATTTAATAGGATTATATTAATCTCATCTTATGTTGACCCCCTTTCTAAAAAATTATCTTGGCCTCCTCTACAAAATTGTTTTGATCTCATAGATTATTTTAACCTAGAAATAGAACAAAAAATATTTTATTTTAGTTTTTACTTTGCTTGGCCCCCCTTACAACACATTCTTGGTTCCGCCACTGTATTGAACATTCCTTTCATTATTTTCTTTCCTTTACATTCATTCCTTTTCATTGTCTTTCTTTAGTCTGATGCATATGCATTTTTTAAAAAGGTTTCATATCATGCTATATATATATAAGTTAGGCATCGGTTATTTAAGAGAGAGCATGCATAAAAATTTCATGATGCATTACCTTATACACGTACACACAATTATAAATAATAGGGTGCTTAACAGGGGCTACCAAGAAGGACTTATACATAATATATTTTCATACTTACTTTATCTTTAGAAGAGCATTTAAAAAGAGAGAGAGATATTCTTTCATAAAAGAACTCGTGTAAAGAGCATGGTCATAGTTGCTTACCTGTGAGTTTTACTAATAAGATAGACACATTAAAATGAGATATACACATTAACATCCACCTTATTTTGAGCTTTACTAATCGATACTCTTACACGTTCACTTAAATTCCAACTTGGAATTAAGCGTTCCCTTAACCCATTTGTCTAACCATCATACGTAACATTAGGCCAAGCATTAAAATCCTTATCCCATACAATTTAAGAGACACATGAAAGCACATTACCCATTGGTTGTTCCTCTTAAAAGGTCATTGTTTTTTACATAAGGGATGGATGGAAATCATCGATGAAAATACATAAATGGTAGGTATTTACTTGAAAAGGGAAAGGGAACAGGAAGGTATTTCAAATCTGGAACTTTTCATTTGAGATGACATTTGACAGTTTTGCAATATCATTTTGGAAGGTAATTCCAACAAAGAGCCAATGTTTACAAAGGGCTAATTCTTATCACTTCTTTTCAATGGTTTTTCATACTAAAATTCATTTTTGGTTGAGCCAAGGTTAAATTGAACAAATGGATGTAAAGACTGATTTAAGCTTCAACAAAAGCATAGCAGAAAATTCTGAATTCCCTTGAACAGCCAATAGTCTTGGTACTTTTATGCTCTTAAACATCCTTTATTTAACCCAAATTTCAACTATATAATTAAACCATACTACAGTTGTAAAAGTTTAGGAAAAGCATTCCTTACTTTCTAAAAACAGATCATAAAAAATGGATAAAGTACTCGGCAAAGTTTAAGGTTTCCAAGGTAAGATTACTAGTTTTGATTAAAACTCTTAATGGCTTACTTAGGCCATCAATCTTGAAGAAAGTATGCTTAAAATCATAACTTCAACCTCATTAATATAACACTTAAAGGCATGATAAAATCAAAGCATGGCTTAGGCTTGATAAGTCACAAGAAAGAAATGTAACAAGGCAGCTTATAGTCATATATGGCTGGAACCAACAGGGCCTCGTTCCCTCCATTCGATTCCTACTCAACTAGGACATGAATTAGAAGGAAGCAAAAGAGGAAATCAACCTAAAAATCACTACACAGAATCGATCTGGACAGAAAATCCGAAAACCCCAAATATATGGCATGAACTCACTTAGCATGGTTCCAAATTCACAAAAAGATCAGAAGAATAGAATCTTACCCAATTTAGCGAGCTACGAACGAAAGGAGAAGAAGAAATCCAAAGATCCAGAGCCACAAAATTCATCCTCCTTGAAGGAGCTTCACTCGAACCTTAAGCTTAGAAAGGAAAGGAAGAATCGGCTTGGATGAACAAAAAGGAGAAACCGTTCGATGGTAGGGAAACCGAGGGGCATTTATAAGTGAAA
>QEOT01007794.1:35103-47535 GCA_003123785.1 Pterocarya stenoptera | reverse complement strand
CCATATATATATTTATGATTGGATTGTGTGATCCTTAGGCGGACATAGCTTTCGTTGATACCTTTTGTTGGAGATTACCATTTTAAGTTAATGGAGCTAGAGCGTACTTGTCCATGCAAGCTCAGAACCAACCCCCTACTTGCTGCACCAAAGGCTTCACATGACATACATTTTTCCATTATCTTCTCTTGTAACATAGATTTGAAAGAATCATGAGTTCCTAGTATGTAATAAGAATGTCTTGAGGCGAGTGAACTAGTTAAATATATGGCTGCGTGTATGTAGCAGCGTGCGTTGGTGTGTGTGGATTGCTTAAATAAATGGAAATCAGTTGGTACCGTGCTAGAAACTTGCTGCTTATTGATGATTATGTTTTTATTTGGGTAACTGTGTACATTTGATGCCAACAGAATGGAAATCATTTGGTACCCAAGAAAAGACATGCAATGGATTTAAGACCTTATGAGGTTAGTACTTAGTACGACCTTTCAATTATCCAATGAAGGGTAGTGCTACTCATTATCTGAATTATTCATGTCGCCAACCATTGTCTCCATCCAACGTTCAAATTATCTACAAAGATCACAATTACGCATATGTGAAATTTACAATAGAAATAAAAAACACTTACAACACAACTCAAGTCAACATAAAGACGATGCATCCATCCACAAGTCTTAAATAATAGACCCTATCATGGATTAGTGTTGCCGGAGATTGCTAGCTCATGCAGCATTTATAATTAATTGCTATCCTAACTTGTTGATTTCAAGATTCTTTTGTGGAAATAAATTCTTTTGTTCAAATTTGCGGCATGCTGACAAATCAATGTCCAATATTATTTGCTTTCTAAATTTCAAGTTCACATGCGATATATCAGTCGTGAAGTATCAATTGAGATATATAATCTTTTTGAAAATGAGTGACGTTTATTATTAAAAAATAAATTTTTTTATGTGAGTCAACTTGTATTTACGCACTTTTTTAAAAATAGATTACATGACTCAAGTCAACTTAACCATCTCAAATATCCTATATGCTAATTATATAAAAAATTATTAGCATATAACATTTAAGATTCAGCTAATAGCAACTCATCCAAAATATTAGCATTACAACTTAAGCTTAAGCTAAGTGTAGTTTACGATATAGCAAACAAAGATAAATTTTATTATGAATTTTGCAAAATTAAAGAAGCTATCAAATATTGGACCTGTTACAATCAAGATTAAGCTAATAATATAGTTTATCAGAAAAATCCAACATCATGCCTTCTAAACAACAACGAAACAAATCCAAAATAAGCTATCTAAACAACAACGAAACAAATCCAAAATAAGCTATCTAAACAACAACAAAACAATCCAAAATAAGCTATCTAAACAACAACAAAAATCCAGAACAAACGCAACATGATGCCATCTAAACAACAATAAACCAAATTCAGGAAAACCCATCTAACAACAAAATCAATTCAGAAAAAACCCAACATGAAGCGTGGGCAGAAATGAGGGCACGAGGGGGATGAGGGTTTTCTTTGCCGCGCGGTCTCGATGCAGGCGACGGAGGAGGCTTTTCTGGGAAAGGAGGGGCAGCAGCGTGCTGCAGTTGGGACTCTGATTTCTTCACCGGGGGCTGCAATGGAAATGAGGGGAGGGGCTGTCTAGGGGGATGACTGGTTTCTGGGGGCCGCGCGGACTCGATCCCGCTGCCGGGGGAGGCGACTGAAACAGAGGTGCAGTGGTTGAGGGTGCTACGTCATGACTGAGATGGGGATAAAGGGCTACCTCGCCACGCGGAATCGATGCCCGTGTCGGAGGAGGCGACGGAGGAGGCGATGGAGAAGGCGACATTGAAATGGAGATGGGGTAGGGCGGCGTTTCTGAAGGAGATGGAGACCGGGGTTCTGAGTTTTGTTTGAAAATGTGTTTTACGTTTTACATTTTTTTTTAAATTTAATTAATTAATTAATATTAAAAGGACGCCACGTGGGCATCCAGGTCAAGCAGGATGGAAGCAGCGGAACAGGGAGCAGGGTTTATAGAATTACTCATATCTATGAGATTTGCTACACAACCTCCTACTATTCATCCACACTCCACACTCTATACTTTTTAATATTTTAAAAAAAATTAATTTTTTTTAACTATTTCAAATTTTTTATTCACTATTCATATAAAAAATATTTGATAAAAATAAAATAAAATAAATTTTAAAAAAAAAGTGAAGTGTGAAATGTGATGAATAGTAGGAGGTTAGGAAGATTATTTCCATATCCATTTGCCTCAGTGAAGACAGAAGAAGAGCGTCGCCAGGGTACACCATGATCATTTTCTGGCAATACCATCCACCTTCTCACTCCCATTATCCCAATTCCCATTACCTTCTTTGCCATCTCCACTACCGCCACGCCCAACAGTATCACCACAATAAAAAAGACACCTTTTATCCAACCCAACTGAACTCCTCGAGGACTCCGTTCCCCAACAAAGTCCCGCACAGATGGTTAATCTTTGTCTTCTTTGCTAGAAAAGGCTCCTGGGCCTTAGATTGTTGTCCGACACCGTTGTAGCTATCTTCATCGCCCGATTGTTGTCGATAGGAAAATATGAAGAACTGGGCGAGAGAGACATGGACAGGGATCGAGAAGTTAAGATCCGAAGAACCTCATCCGATTCTGAAAACAGTTGGAAAATACTACTACTAGTAGATGATTTAAGAATGGTGAGGAAGCGCTTTTGAGAAGCAGGGAAGCAGGAATGGCGACAAAGGGAGCTGCCTGTGCGAAAATGGTGAGAGAGGGGGGAACTAGGGAAGTAGAGACTCAGTGGGGGATGAGGAATTTTTTTTCCTCTGAACCGCATAGCCCAACAGTTTGGGTGTGAGGTCTACGTGGCACCTCATAATTGGAGGCTTTTGTTTGGGAAAAAACAGCGCTGCCTGCGTGAAGATATTCTCGTAAAATTATCCATATAGGATAATGCTAGAGCCCCCGCTGGGGCTCCCGCTGGGAGTCCCGCTGGGCTCTAATATTGTGTTTTTATGTGTTTTGTTTTAGTTATTTTTTTTATATAGATGTTTTTAATAATTTTAAATATTTTAAAAAAATAAAATAAATTTAGAACATTATTAAAAAATATTTTTTTAATCAGAAAGTAAAAAAAAAAAAAATCATTAAAAAATACTTTCTTAATCACGAAGTAAAATAAATAATATTTTTTATTTTACTTCGTGATTAAGAAAATATTTTTTAATAATATTTTAAGTTTATTTTATTTTTTTAAAATATTTAAAATTATTAAAAATATCTATATAAAAAAAATAACTAAAAAAGTACACATAAAAATATACTATTAGAGCCCAGCGGGACTCCTAGCGGGGGCTCTAGCATTATTCAAAAATATATTACCTGGCTACCAAGTCATATTTGTCTTTGGCTCTGGCTTTATTGTAGCTCATGGGTTGGATGGCTTTGCTTACTAATCCAATATATTCCAATTTATGATGAGATTAGCTAAATTAAGAGTTCAACTGCCATTTGATTAATCCAATGAGGATGTTGTAAAGGCAAAAGGCACTGATCATGAGGTTAAACTGGTTGGCAACGTTAGCCCCCGGCCTGGCTGTTGTGCCGAACCCCTTCGTGTTTTTGTCAATAAATGTTTTTTATGGATCGATATATATATATTTATATATACACTTAAATTTAAGAGGATAAAACATATATATAATACTCTAATATGACATAATAACTAATTAAAAAATTATTAATTCGACATTTTTTCTAATTAAAAAAACAGATAGTTTTTATTTAAATTAAAAAAAGACTATGCATATTATTATTAGAACCAATTTGGTGTGGTACCTTCTGTTTTTGTGGAGAAACCAGCCTCAAATAAGAAATTGACATGTCATTAATATAGTAAAACCTTATATGAGGACCACCCCATCAGAATTTTTCCCAAAAATCCGTAAACATTTTTTCCCTCAGCATTTCACCTCACCCAGCCACACGTTCCCACATCCATCCAAACGTTGCCACCACCAGACGTTGCATAGCATGTTATTTCTTTACCAGTACTTCCATTACAGTTCATTGATTCCCTTATCACAAACGATACGAAATCCACCCAGATTCACAACAAACATCTATCTCAGATCCTATCTCAGTCCATCCATTTCAAGCAATAATCCACATCAAATTTATTGGAAAAACATATCACACCTATCTTAGATCCTATCTCATTCGAAACCAATGCTAGATAAACATTATATGAAATATAAAAAAAAAAAAAAAAAAATCCAACGCAATACGTACCACTCTTGGGTTGGCTTGCGTCGATGGGTATTTGATGAGAAAGAGAGACGAGCTCTTCGGTGTGATTGGGAGAGACATAAGAGAAAGAGGGAAAGTTGACCTCTGTGTGATACGTTTTCTAAGAGAGAGATAGGAGCTTCGGTGCCCACTCTTGGGCTTAGTTGCGTCGATGGGTATTTGATGAGAGAGACAGACAGACGAGCTCTTCGAAAGAGACAGACGAGCATGAGGGAGAGAACATCATCTGTGCGATGCATTTTCAAAGAAAAAGAGATGAGGTTCGGTGCGGTGCACGATCATTCCTTCAGTAATGGGTGGGCGGGCTACGTGGCTTTATTATATTGGTGGCTATTCTCAAGCTATTGGAGGTTATTCTCAAGCCTACTTCAGATGTATCGACAAGAAGTTTGGACAGGTCCATCTTATAGATGGAGTTTAACGGGAAACTGCCACTTCAGCATTTCAAAAAAATAAATCTACACCTGCTCGCACCCAACCCTCCCTCCCTTCGATGCTTGGCAACCATTTCAGAAACACAAAAACGCTCCAGAGTGGTCTGCGCCCCACCCTCCATCCTTCTGAAACATTATAATTTCAAATGATCCCTACTTAAGAAGTACTAGAAAAAAGGGCAAACTCAAATTTTGATAAATGAAACTCGTAAAAGATGGCACAAGCAAAAGAAACAAAAATAACTCAAGTTTTGTATCAGCTCTACTTGGAAGCTTAGAAAATAAGGGGGGAAAAAAAAATCTAAAACTCTCATTATAAATATGATAGGCCACGACGTTGCATGGACGAGGAAGCCGTTGCATGCACGTAGAAGACGTTGCATTCGTGCAGCGTGCAGCTGGGAAAGAGGAGTGGACTGGGTCATTTTCGGTTGCATATGTTTTTTTTTTGCATGTTTATTTCTGTTAGTTCTTGTACTCTGTTTTCTGCATGTTATTTCGTGTGCTTTGTTTTCAGTTTACGTGAGTTTGAGTTCCGATTGTTAGCTACCAGCTTTACTTTTATTTCGGATGTCTTGTAAGTGGCTATGCTTATTTAAAGCAGCCAAAGTTATCAATGAAGAGGAGAAGAAATCATTTGTTATTCAAACCTTGCGGTACTTTCTCACCCGAAGAGATACTTGTTATTTATTTTCGCACTTTTTTCTGAGTTGGGACCTATCATTGGCCTCAGAGCCAGGTTATTATGGGAACCAATAAAGAGAGAATTGAACATCTGGAGGCTGGACTCGGTGAAGTTCAAGAGGAGCTACACCGGATGGAGCTGGGCATGGCGGATCGACTGCGGCATGTTGAAGAGACTCTTAACCGTCTCTCTGATGTGCTCCTTGCCAACCAAGAACCTCCAAACCAAGGCATTCAATACCGTGAAGGTCACAATGGGGGACGACTTGTGGTATCCTCCAAAACGGCAAAGTTAGAATTTCCTCGATTTTTAGGAGATGATCCAACGGAGTGGTTCAACCGTGTGAACCAGTTTTTCGAGTTCCAAAACACTCCCGACAACCAAAAGGTTTCTTTAGCATCTTACCATTTGGAAGGAGAAGCCAACCAGTAGTGGCAATGGATTCGTAGGACTTTTCAAGAGGAAGGTCGAGTTCTTTCATGGATCGATTTTGAAGAGGAACTATGGGTGCGCTTTGGGCCATCGGACTGCGAAGACTTTGACGAAGCTTTGTCCGGAATTTGACAGACGGGTTCCCTGCGTGATTACAAACGGGAATTTGAACAATTAGGCAACCGGGTCAAAGGTTGGACACAGAAGGCTCTGGTGGGCACCTTCATGGGTGGTTTGAAGACAGAAATTTCGGATGGAATCCGTATGTTTAAACCACAGACTTTGAAAGATGCTATACGTTTCGTAAGAATGAGAGACGAACAACTTGCAAGGCAGCGGGAGTTCTTACAACCACCCCCACCTGCACGAGCTTCTCTAGCTCTTCCACCAGCAGCTCGTGTAGTTCCCACAGCACCTGCTGATCCAATCAAGCGATTATCATGGGAGGAAATGCAAAGGAGGAGAGCATAAGGCCTCTGTTTCCATTGCAATGAGCGTTTCACAGCCGGGCATAGATGCCAAAGACCCTAGTTGTTACTCTTGGAGGGACATGCGGGTCACGTGGTATGTGAGGACATCACTGATCAGTAGACATTGGAGGCTGACCAAGGTGGAGGTGCAGTAGAATAAATTGGAGGAAGAAAATCTGGTCCAATGGAAACATCTTCTGCAGAGGAGTCGACATGGGAGCCCACGAGAAAGCTGCTGGACATGTTTCCAGGTGTGGACCTTGAGGACAAGAATCCACGTAAGGGGAGGGTATTGATAGGCCACGACGTTGCATGGACGAGGAAGCCGTTGCATGCACGTAGAAGACGTTGCATTCGTGCAGCGTGCAGCTGGGAAAGAGGAGTGGACTGGGTCATTTTCGGTTGCATATGTTTTTTTTTCTGCATATTTATTTCTGTTAGTTCTTGTACTCTGTTTTTTGCATGTTATTTCGTGTGCTCTGTTTTCGGTTTACGTGAGTTTGGGTTCCGATTGTTAGCTACCAGCTTTCCTTTTATTTCGAATGTCTTGTACGTGGCTATGCTTATTTAAAGCAGCCAAAGTTATCAATGAAGAGGAGAAGAAATCATTTGTTATTCAAACCTTGCGGTACTTTCTCACCCGAAGAGATACTTGTTATTTATTTTCGCACTTTTTTCTGAGTTGGGACCTATCAAAATACCCAGCTTTTCATTTAAAAATAAAATTATCTTCCCAGAAAAATGAGAGCACGGTATAACGAAGTTGATTTAATTCATCAAGCATTATCTGAAATTCAAATCTCCACTTTATTTGTATTTCGATGGTTTACATAGCAACCAGTCGCATATGTATGTTGAGTTTCGAAATCTAACTTGAAATTCTCCTAGGAAATGATCAATTAAACAGAGAGAATTTTGAAGAAACCCAAGAATTTGGCTAGGAGAGAGAGAGAGAGAGAGAGAGAGAGAGAGAGATAACCAGTGATTGTGAAAAAGTGGAACTATATTTGGTGGGTTGACGAGCGTGGAGAGTTGAAGCTCATTTTGATAGGAAATTAACAAGAAAAGCTAGATAATAACTTCACACAGGAACTTTTGTTTCAGTGAGAGAGAGAGAGAGGGGGGGATGCAGGAGGATGAGGCATTCAGGGGGAAGAAGAAAATGAGAGAGAGAGAGAGAGGGGCGTAGACTGAGAAGAAAAACAAAATCGTTGAAATGCATACCACAGGCCGTTTCGTGAATGGCATACATGGCACCTTTTTATTGGACTCTATTATACAGAGAAAAATGGATTAACTTGTGTGAAGTTAATTCTCACTTATTATTGGACCCTACTAGAGAATTTCTACTGACAATGCAAAAAAAAATTATTCTTTTTCAAACATTATTAAAAATCCCTTAAACATTTAGAAAAAAGCACAAATTCATTAAAAAACATTTTATTAACCATTAAGTAAAAAAAAAAAAAAAACAACATTCGATACATGTAAGTGGAAATATCATTTTCCATATTTATTTAGATGGAAAATGATAGACATATAATTTTTTTTACAACCTTTTATACAAGGGCATTTTTATAAAATGATTTATGAAAATAACATCACTTTACATAAATACCCTCATTCTAAAACATAATTAGATAAAAAAAATTGTAAAAAGTATTGTACATCATGCTCTTATTTGAATAGAATCTAGTGACCAATCTTAATGCAATCTCATTCTCTCTTAATTTGTCCCTACCACTATAAATCAAATTAATTTTAGCCAGAATTCCAAAACGGACTATTAATAAAGCTAAAAATTCTGATTTTTTCATCGAGATTCTTGATTGATTGATTGTTCTTCTAGAATATAAAATGTAGCTACTATTCACGTGTTTAACATTTTTTTTTTCAAACAAGCATATCGTATATATATATAAGAAACAGTTATAAGATACAAGATTCAGTAGGGTAGGAGTCCCCAACAATCTTCCTAAACCAACAATTACAACAAAAAATAAATAAAGTAAAGAGGGATCTGGAGCCAATGACTTGGCTCCCACCCATTTCCCACAAAGGGGAGCCGTTTGAAACGGTCTTGACACAGTTTGATAAATAAAATATAAAATTATGTATGGAAGTCATAGTGAATTGTTGTGTGTTGCAATTTGTTGGTTTGGATTAGTTGAAGGAGACTTTCACTACCACTTTATCTTGATCCTTGGTTAGGAAAAATGAGAACATAAGAAAAAAACAACTAGAAAATGGGTCGAATCGATGGCAGATGATTGTCATTGGCTGTGGAAGCGCGTGTAGTCCACACTCCATTCTTGGAGAGAAGATAATGGTTGGATCTAAGAGATCCGAGGCTGCTGATCCTGATGGTGCCACGCATAGCGACGATAGACTCCCCATGGCGCAGTGGCACGTGAATTTCATGCACGGTATGAGCCGCGTGTGAGACGTACGTGCCGCTCTTTTGGTCGATTTTTTTTTACGTTCAAAAGATCGGCAAATGGCAAGTCTAGTCGTGGGGCGTGTGGCAGTCGTACGATGCAGGTAGGCAGTAGATCGGCACATCTCGGTGGTATGGATGGAAAATAAAAAAAAAAAAAAAAACTGATAGACATATTAGGAGTGAGTTGAACAGAGGGAGGGACGGTGGAGCCGAAGCTCCACCCTATCTGAATGGAGATAGGAGGGTTATTCCAATATAGTCCGGAGAGAAACTATCACCTAGAGAGAGAGAGTGTGTGTGTGTATGTGTGTGTGTGTTAAGAAACAAATGGTAGAATAATTTCATTATATTTTCTCATTGATCTCATACACATATATAAACACGATTAAATGATTTATACATAGAAAGATAATTTACCTATACAAAAAATATTAACTGTCAAATGGCTAATTTGGTGGGATTGCTGAAATTGTGGGATCTTGGTGCTGTAATACTCCCCCTCAAGTTGGCGCATGGAGATCACGACCCAGGGCTTTAATGAAGATATCTGCGACCTGCTCGGAAGAGGGAAGGTGAGAGGTGGTGAAGATACCGGAACGAAGTTTATCACGGACAATGTGGCAGTTGATCTCAATATGTTTGGTACGCTCATGAAAAACAAGTTTGTGACAATAGAGGGTCATGGGAGCTTTGTGTGGGATGCCGAGGTCGTGAAGAAGTTGTTGTAACCATACTAGTTCACAGGTGGTGATAGCCATGACGCAATATTCTGCTTCTGTAGAGGATTGGGCGACTATAGTCTGTTTCTTAGTGCGCCACGAAATAGGAATAGATCCAAGAGTAATGAAGAAACCGGTGGTAGAGCGTCGAGTAGTGGGGCAGCTGGCCCAATCAGAGTCTGTGTAAGCACTAACATGAAGATCATTGGAAGAGGAAAAGAAAAGAATATGTCTTGGCATGGAGTGCCTTTACTGTAGCGAAGAACACAAGTGGTAGTTGTCATGTGAGGAATCCGGGGAGCATGCATGAACTGGCTGAGAATATTCATTACAAAGATTATATTAGGTTATCAGGTTTGGTTATGGTGAGATAAATCATACTTCCAACTAACCGCCGGTAAGGAGTAGGATTAGGAAGTAGATCACCATTAATGTTGTTGAGCTTTAGGTTATGTTCCATGGGAAAATGAGCTGGACGAGAGCCAAGTTGACCACTATTAGCAAGAATATCCAGGGCATATTTTCGCTGATTAAGAAAAATGCTTGAAGGGAATCGAGCAACTTCAAGTCCAACGACATATTTGAGAGGTCCAAGATTCTTGGTTTTGAAGTTAGTGGAAATAACAATCTTGAAGAACGTGACTTAAGAGAGATCATTGTCAACAACCAAGATGTCATCAACATACTCTAGAATAATCGTGAGACCGGTAGTATTGATCAAAGTAAATAGAGAGTGATCGACCTAAGATTGAACAAAACTTGCAGTAAGAAGAACATATGTTAGTTTAAAAAATCAATTCTGGGATGCTTGCTTGAGGCCATAGAGTGATTTCTAGATGCGGCAGATGCATGTCTCCCCCTTAATAGAATAGCTGGGTGGTGGGGTCATGTAAACTTCCTCCTCAAGTTCGCTATGCAAGAAAGCATTGTGGACATCCATTTGGTGAATGATCCAATTTTTTTTTTGCAGCACCGGCTAGAACACAGTAGACTATGGTCATCTTGGCTACTGAAACAAAAGTCTCATGATAGTCTATTTCTTCCACTTGAGTGTAGCCTTTAGCTACGAGCTGGGCCTTGTAGCGCTTAATGGTGTTGTCTGCTCGGAATTTGGTCTTGAAAACCCATTTGCAACCGATGGGTTTCTTACAAAGAGGAAGATGTTCAAGTATCCAAGTGGAGTTTTCTTAAAGGGCATGCATGGAGTTCAGAGGCCATAGCTTCACGCCAGTGGGAGTGGCAAGTGGCTTTTGAGTAGTAGGTAGGTTCAACAGATGCAGTAAGAGCAGTTAAGAATGAATAATGAGTAGGTGAAAAATGAGAGTATGAGAGAGAAGTAGATAAGGGATGAGAAGTACCTGAAGATTATGCAGGGTCGAAGAAGCAATGGACTCAGTGGGTACGGTAGGACAAACATAATCAAAAAGGTATACCGGACGAGTAATGTTGCAGCAGGGACAAGAAGAAATAATAGTAGTGGGTGCAGAGTCTGTAGGTATGGCCAATGATGGAGTAGAAGGAGGAATAGGTTTTGAAATAGGTAAGGGAGACTTATGGACCTAATGGATGTGGAGTGACAATATGTTGGAAAATGAATTGGTCTTCATGAAAGGTGACATCACATGAATAAAAAATGGTGTCAATGTCAAGGTTATATAACATATAGGCTTTACGGTTGCTAGGATAACCAAGGAAGATACAATGGGATGCTCTGGGTGAAAATTTATCTCTATGAGCGGTAAGAATCTCAACATAACAAAGACAACCAAACGCACATATATGGGTGTAGGTGGGTGGAGTGTTGAGAAGAAGTTGAAAATGAGTTTGATTTTGGAGAGAGCGACTATGAGTCCTATTGATGAGATATGCAGTAGTAAGATCACATTCGCCGTACGTTCATGAATGATGCCGTGATCATGAAAGTAGGTTTGGAGATTTTGGGAAAGAAATTCTTGGTCATTATCGGTTCGGACAAATTTAACCGTGGAGTTGAATTGATTTGTAACAAAAGCGAAGAAATGCATTAAATGACTAAAAGTTTATGATTTAAAACGTATTAAATAAATCTATGTGGTGCGTGAAAAATCATCAACAATAGTAAAAAAATAATGTGCACCACATATAGAAGGGGTATGATAACCACCCCAAATATCACAATATAGTCGATTAAAAGGAATCGTACTTTTGTTGGCATGAATTTGAAAATGCAAGCGGGTGTGCTTTGAACGAGCACAAGTATCATAATGAGAAAGAGTACATGGACTATAAAAAATATTAGGGATAGTAAAGCTGGAAGGATGACCTAGACATTGATGTCATAGTGTCTTATTGTCAATATTGTGAACTGAGAAAGTAGCGGACTTTTGGGTTCGAAAGACAGAGCCCATTGCAAGCTTCACCTGCTCCAATTAGCCTCTTCAACTGAAGGTCCTGAAAAAAACAAGTAGAAGATGAGAAAATTGCTACGCAGGATAAATGAGTAATTAGTTGAGGGATAGATAGGATATTAAAACAAAAGGCAGGGACATAAAGGACATTATGGAGGGTTAGGATTTTTGATAAAGGAACCGAGCCTTTGCCTTCAACGAGAATGGATTCTTCCATGGGAAGTCGAATCGACCGAGCCATGGGTGGCTGTCGGAGATTCGAAAAAACGATCGTTACAAGCTCATATGATCACTAGCACCACTGTCGATAATCCAATCCTGTTGTGGGTTGAAAAGGCAAGTTGTCATGGAGGAGTTACCCACAAAATTGGCAGCCAGAGAAGCAGGATGAAGGAGGTTCATGAGTTGCTGGTAATTTTTTGGCGAGAGGCCTGGGATCGAGCTCAAGCTAGATTCGGCGAGGTTGGCAGCAACAGGGGTTTTCCAAGGAGCAATGACTTTCGGTTGTTGCATGGCTCACAGCCAAGAG
>QEOT01007794.1:0-27375 GCA_003123785.1 Pterocarya stenoptera | reverse complement strand
CTCTCTCTCTCTCTCTCTCTCTCTGTGCTTTTGTACATACATATATGTGTATGAAAATTGAAATGATTTGGTTTCAATGTGCTTGGTAATTTGCTCTTCGGACTCAAGTTTTGTTGTTCTCGGGGTTTGAGGGTGTGGAGGGATTTGCTCTATGTATATTTTCTTGGCCTAAAGTTTGAGTTTGGTTCTCTGTATTCTTTTGATTTGGGTCTCCGGGACTTTAGTCAGAAGCTGGGAGTGATTGGTTGTCCGTTTTCTTTTATAAATTTAGATAAATAAACGGATCCTTAGCACCTTTTTTGTCTCTCGTGTATGTGTCCAAACCGCATTTATGTGACTAATAATTTGAAAAAGACATTGTTTTTTTTGTTTGATATGTTGAAATGCTATGTTTGAGCTCATCTAGGATGAAGCTCTAGATAATGTGTACGAACTTTATCGATCAAAAAAAAAAAAAGTGTACGAACTTTATGGGAGCCTTATAGGATGTACCCTCTTTTACATTGTTTTCCTTGCAATGTGGGTATGAAATAGAATCTCGCTGTCCATATTTTTCTTAGCCATACCGTCACGTTTCATATTTTTAGTTCTGTGAAAAGTAATTACTACACACTCTTCAACACCAGTGTAGGAAGCATATCTAGAACTACATGCTGGAGAATATATCAATTCTTTAGCTCTTGCTGTTTTTGAACCTGTAATATTGAAATTTTTGCCATTAGTATCTAAAGTTGGTTTATCTTAAATTGATTATGATTGTTGCAGTTAGTATTCTTCAGAATCCCTATTTGGAGATTTAAGATTATCAGATTTCTCTGAGCAAGTGTGTGCGAGACAGCTTTCGAGTATCCTGGGACGTAGAGGGTCCTGGAGTTTATGTATGCATACAAGTGTGTGTAGTTGGAATATTGATTCCACTTTAGCAATTGAAGTTGTCTAGTACATGCATTAGTCCAATGGTTACAATGCTTGGCTCTTACTAATGATTTTATCAGGAAAGATAATAGCATGACATTGAGCATTAGTTCCATGCATGTATATCCACTACCTGACAATTGAATTAGGTAATGGAGATACATATATTGCAAAGAAAACGATCAAAGTGATTTTCCATCCCAATGTGTTGTAAACTGGTAGAAGGCGTTATGAGAGTGGCTTTATTGCTTGGGGTCATCTTTTTTAACGATTGAACATTTAATGTTGAATCCCATGTTGGTTTTTCCTTTATTTTTTTAAAGGTTTCAAAGTAATTATGGGTTTTGTTGTATGTTTTAGTTGCAGTTAATAAATATGGTGAAAAATGATTAAAAGCTCTCTGCCAAAATAAACCAAAATTTGGTGTCCATCTCAAAAAACTAAACATTTTAAAAAAGTCAATTTGATTGTAATCTTAATGTGGTATCTCCACTGGACCCCCACTCCATTGAAAAAGTTATGGGGCATCAATTTCTTTACCTGTTTGTGATGATAATGGTTGTATCTTATTTGCAGTTGACTTGATGAAGCCGGGCTCCACTGTAATTCTTCGTAATGCAAAGATTGACATGTTTAAGGGGTCTATGAGGCTAGCTGTTGACAAATGGGGCCGCATTGAAGTTACTGAACCTGCTAAGTTCGCAGTTCAAGAGGATAACAATCTCTCCCTGGTTGAATATGAGTTGGTGAATGTAGTCGAAGAGTGATTGTTGTGAAATCAGCCGTGTGATACTAAAAGAGTGCTTTATAGGTTGAAAGTCCCATAATTTTTGCCCATATTCCTGTGGCATGGGGGTTACATTTTCTTTGCGACAGTTGGGTTTGGTATACAAATATAAGTCGAAATAGAGTGTTTCCTTTACATGTATTAACATCTACTAGGATTAGTCTAATGCTTTGTGAACGGTTAAAGTGTGTAAACAAGATTTATGAGTAGTAAGCTCCTTTCATATCGTGGAATGGTAAGCTATTTTAACTGATGAGAATAAGTTCCTTTGGAATCTTATAATTTATGTTCTACATTTTGGCTCTAGATTTATGAGATGATGGTTTGTCATGATTCTTTTTATATTGTTTTAGTGAGGTCTAGAAACAGTTGACTGGAAGTTAACGGTTTATAGTTCGTTATGAGTTATTTTATAGATCTTGAATGGTTCGAGGCATGTTGACAAGAACTTCCAGGGTTTCACCTGCCAAAAATAACAATATATTACAAGGATACGAGTAGGTGCTTTGTATATTCTCTTTTGGCTGACTCAGGATTTTGTTGGTGGCCAGTCATTAAGCAATGTGACGTGGCACCCAAATGAAAGATTAGGTTGTGCTAGATTGGTTACTTATTTAGTATTTCTATGTTATTCTGTGATGAACTTTAGGTAGACTCACCTGAGTCGCCTCGGCGTGGCCGAAACAAGAACAAGAAGGCAATTTTTCTTTTTCACATCGTCCAAAATGAGCACACTTGGAAGCGCACGATATTCGGTAGCCTTCGGCCTCATTGAGTCATTGACACCGAAATGATCCACCCGGTTGCCTAGAAACAAAGGGGAAAAAAAGAACCTTTTTCTTAATATTGCTTTGCTTCAATCCACACTCCACGGTATACATTTTGGATTCTGGAAACCAAGCCCGGTCTAACCCATCAACAAGCTTGAGGATTCTCTTATTATAATTTGGTAAACATGTCTGTATCAAACACTCCTCGCAATGAAGCTCTTTCTTTCTGTTTCTGTTTTGGTTTTCGTTTTCATTTTCCTCTTAAAGGTGAGAATTTGTGCAACAGGCTTCGTAGTTGGCAGCAAAGATATTGATGTAGATTGTGACGATTATGGCAGACCAACTTAACCAAATATTGTTCCATCCCATAGCATGGAAATGGCCAACCAAGAAGAAAAGAGCCCTCAGGACTGAACCAAAAGACTCTAGTCCCCAAAGCTGCTCCTACAGTAGAGCATAAAACTCCAGGTTGAAGCTTATTTAGAGATTGCGTGCAGTCAAATNAACATCCAAGTTTTAACTTACCAAATAATCAATGAAAATCACATACATCACACATACACAAGCAACATCTGAACAAAAATGGACTAGCATTTTTGTGCATAACAGCAACCATTTCTGCAAGATAATCTATTATTTGGGGCTTTTTGATCCTTCCACATCTATGATGGAATTCTTTAGGGAAGAAAATAAAGGGATAAACACTTTCTCTACTGGTTAGAATGAGAAGGAAATGAGGAAGTAACTCCATAATTTGTTTAAAGTTCAATGAACTAATCAAGATCATTTAGGAGATCTAGCTAGAAGTTCTGTAGAATTTCATAACTTTTTTCTAACGTCATAACATTGTGATATTAAGCGTGCAATCTCTCATCTCTCTAGGCGAGTTTTCAAAAGCACACAACAATACTTCCAAACCCCAAATCCCAATCCCAATCACCAAACCATCTGAGAACATTCACCAAAACTTTCAAAGCACACAACAACAACAAATCTGAGGAAATCTGAATTTGATGCTTGATCTTCATCTAGTCTTCTCTTGCCCTACAAAAGGAAAGAGGGTAGCCATTCTTTCATTGAGAGACATAAAGAAAGAAAAATGGGAGTGCCTAAAAAAAGTGGGGAAACTAATGACGAAGAAAAATTGCTTAATTTCAAACCCCAAATCCCAATCCAAAAGTACATAAAATGCATCCCACTCCATTGAAAAAAACACACATTACATGTGGCCATCTAATAATTGCCAATAGATTGGACATCTTTGTGCCTGCAAATTTCCCCATTTCTCCATTCACGTTATGCTGATACTTAATAACATCAATATAGCAGGTCCATGCAAAAAATATTGATGTACTGTAGTGACAATTCACCTGAACATAGTCAATAATAGCTATGACCAAACCATATGACCATTTAATGTATTGTTTTGCAACTAATTTACATCAACACCACATAATGCTCCATAAAAGCAAATATTAAGAGACCATAAAGTATAGATGCTGAGTTTTCAACTGGTAATTACTTACTGCTTGAGCACTGGTAAAGAACTTTCAGCTTTTGAAACTTTGTATCACTACCTGACTATCATTTAATAGAAAATGGGGGCAGTCATCGCATTGCTGCTATTTAGAAGATGATTCCTTTATGTTTGATGTGGTGCCTATGCCTGGAAAGGAATGGGTGGTGTTTTGATGATAGAGAACACTCGTTGGGAGAAGTAGAGTTTTTCTTTCGAAAGATGTCTTTGGGCGAAATTTCTTGTATTGAATGGGGATAATCTAAATTATTTTCTTTTAGCATTTCCTAGCTCCTAGTCTTTAGCTTGTATCTAGGTGTTTCTGCTTGTATACTCCCCATGTACTTGGGTTATCCCTATTTACTTGCCTAAATAAAATCTCTTATTACTTATCAAAAAGAGAAAATGGGGGCAGCAGACACTTCACTTGCTAAACAAAATTCCCCCTATCTTTAGTACCTCAAAAATGTTTCTTTAAGTAAAAGAAAGAATCATTGGTGTACCCCATAAATGTTAAAAACCATCTTCCTGATAAATTATTTAGATATTCTAAAGTGATCTATTTCCAATCTAGGTGATATGAACATAACAAATTAGGTGAAAAGTATGAAAGTTTGAGTTAATGAAAGCCCAAGGATCCCCGATTTCACTTGAGTGACAACAGAAAACAGTGATTCTTAAAATCAACCACAAAGGCCTGAGACCCTTTCAATATGATTATTTAATTTTGTCAAACCAAACTTTGGTTGAATCCACAAATCATAAATTACTGCAAACGCAATAAACACACATTTACAATTCCAAAACCGTCCAAAAAACTAAAATCTTGTCTAGTGTAAATTAGAGTGTCACTTTGACAATGAAGAGTACAGTGGTGGCCTCTGAAGTTCAGCTGTCTGCATCATTACAACAAACTTTATTAAAAACAAATTCTCTCTCTCTGTCTTCTTCTTTCTCCACCTTTCTTCCCTCAAGAATCTACACACCAACATATTAAAAAGAGAAGAAAGTACTGATTTGCATACAAAATGAGGGATTAAAGAGAAGCAAAAGGAGAATCTGCAAATGAAAGCTAGGAATAAGCAGACTTGAAAAGTAAATTCCATGACTAGGACCAAATTTGCACCCAAAGCCAATGTATATGTTGCGAGTGCGAGTTTAATTTCTCTCCTAGTTGAATTAATGATGGGATTCAAAGTCAAACCTTATATAAATTTCCATACACAATTCCAAAGCAATACACGGATCTACACCTATAAACTTGGCAAATTCGAATAGAGGGGGTCAAATCAAAACTTAATAGCCAAAATCCTATATTATCGCGTAGTTTCCACATTCACATTTGAAAAATTGAAAAAGCAGTAACCACGCCACTAGAAGAACAAGCGGTTCACCAATGATAACTCAACAAAGCAGTTCCAGCACCACATAATGGACAATCGAATAAAACTTTATGGTGAATTATCAAGTCCAATTCATTGGAATGTAAACAAAAAAAGAAGAAGAAGAAATTACCTTCAGGAGTCCAACAGTAGCTGCGAAGAGAGGCGGAGAGCATGGAGTTGAGCAATGCGGAAGCAGTGGCAGTGTGATACGGAAGCAGCGTTTCCACACAGCAGCTCATCTCCACAGGAGACCTTTATCCCAACAAAAATACATACTAATTATCTCAGATAAATATCTATCTATATCAGCGTATTTATTGGAAAATGAAATCAATATCTATCTATATCAGCGTATTTATTGGAAAATGAAATCATTCATTTAACAGAGAAGGCTAGTGTATTTAATGTATGTACCTGAAAATGCGATGTGCGATAGGGTTTTGTTTGGGGATACGAAATGGTGAGCTTGCGGGTCTGGCCCTAGCTCCAGCTCCGGCGGTAAGCCTCGCCGCCGAGGCGGTTCGTGCCGATGTGGAGCGGAAGACGGACCTGGCGGCGGCGAATGACATGACTTTGGGTTTTGGGCTGGCCAGTGACTATGAGGACGGGCTTCGTTTTGTCACGAGGGTTTTGCGTTTCGTTCGGGGTTTTAGACGTAAGATCTCTCCTAAGACTACGAGGGTTGAGAAAGGTGTTTGTGTGTATATATATGCTCGTACGAGAATGTGGCATTTTGTGATTAGTTATGCGGCCAACTAATTTCTCCTCTCATTTACTTTTCTTTTAGAGAAACGTTACATACAATTTTTTTTTTTTTAAGTGGAATCCACTTTTTTACAAGGGCTTGTACGAAGTATGTCTATTTAACGCTTGTACAAAAAAATATGAAAAAAACTATTCTTCATTAGTAAGATTTATTTTTTTACAAAGAGCTTGTATGAGGTTTGTTTATTCGAGACTTGTATCTAATATTACATCTTATTTTTATGGTACACAATGAATGTAGTACATTGATCATTAAATTAATTTTTATTTTATAAAATAACAAATTTACAAATTTGTGAATCATATATTATATAATTAGTGTAAGATAAGAGTAAGATGGAAGTATAGCAAATAATATTTTTCTTCTATAATTTAGACAATACTTTCTATTTGTCATTAAATTTGTATATCAGACCGTAAAAGTTAACCCGATGATGAATTTATTAGATATTGAGAGTAATTACAATGTCATTACCATCAAATTATATCTAGATGCTTTTTTTTAAAGTTAACTACAACTCAAGCATTATAACTTTTTGAGGTTAAAAGAAAAATAGGAAAGAATTTAAATATGCTTATAAATTCATCTTACATCTTATTTCAACATGACAAATTCGAATATCTTCACAGAATAGAGGAGCATTTGCTTAGGAAGTCCAATCTGCCTTAAGTTTGTTATCTTTAATTTATCTATCAATTACTTGATGCTGCTACATTAGGAGATGATGAAACGATAATACTTGAAAGATTAATGAAAATCAATTTTCATTTGTAAAATTAATTAAAACGAGAGCTCACTTCTAGATACAGATGATCAACATGAGCAAAACTGATGATCCATGTCGTGGAAGTTTATTCCCCTTGCATGTCACAAACAAACATGTGATAATTGGCCCTGCCATCCACAACATCATCATGACTTTCTTGACTTGCTCTTACTTCTGCTAATCTTTTCTAGCGCACCAGTTGGTAGAGGTATGCAAATTCCTTGTAAAATATCCAGCACTCTTTGTCCTCCTCCTCTAGAGACATGATCAGATGGTGCATCCCTTTTAGATATCGTATCATGGTCTTGGAAATGGATCGATTTTGGCATGTGTAAGATTCTTCTTTCACCTGGTCCAAGTCCAATTAGCCGACCCAGCGACACGCTACGATCTTGAAAGAAGGATGCCGTGGACTGGTTTATCTCGCAGTAGAAGTATGCAGCACCAACACAGTATTATTAGGGAAGTGGGAGAAGCTTGTATATATCCGAAATGCCTATGGTGCCTCAGGCATCAACATTATACATTTTACATATTGACTTCTTTAATTTGAGATAGTTCTGGAAAGATAATTAATGTTCTTGTCAGGGATGTTTTAGTTGCTTTCACAATCCTAATGTTACATGTCCAATGAAGATGCGAACCGCCATAGAGGCCGAAACTCCAGCTCTGGTGATGACAGTGATATCCCTCTTTGAAGAAAAAGCAAGGTTCTCCCCATGTATGAATCAAAGAGAATTATTCTTCATCAATTTCTACAATTGTCTGTAAACTCTTCTAGTGATCAGGTTGGTTGAAGATTCATTATTAAATTTTAATAGAAAACTTTAGTTTGGATAAGAGTTAAAACTAATATTCACACATGCATGCACAAGCATATGTTAGAAAAAAGGTTAAGAGTTTGGGTTACCTCAGTATCAAGGTTGGAGGATGAGAATGAAGAGAAACTGAATGATCGCATGTGCAAAGAGTGAGGCTCTATTCCAGCAGCCGGTAAGCTCTGCACGACTCTAAGTCTAATGTTCACAATCCTAAGACCGAGAGGCCATCCATTGGTTATCTCATGCTCCTGATAAACAGGGATGATCGGTTCATACAAGTTTCAGAACAATCGTCAATAAAATTTGATGAAAATAAGAAATTAGCAGGTCATATGACGGACAGAGAATTTGGTCTACTTTTTAGTTTTCTTAAAAGACGAACTTCAGTTCTGAAACATATGCATTGATGCTGTCAAAACAAGCAAGAAGTCCTTTCCTTCCTTTTTCAGAGCAAAAACCAAAGCACTTTTGGTTCACAAAATCCAATGTTTTTAATCGCAAACTACTCTAAAAATGGCAGATCTGAAAAAGAAAGATGCTCGGGGCAAAGCCTTTTTTTCACACATTCCTTTTTCAAGGGATGAAAGATCTCAACAAAACCCTGTATCTTGAATGAGGACATGCATATTGCAGGATGATGGGAAAACAATTTCAAAACTCAGTTTTTGGTTTGTGACAAGAGGACCGCTTGTTGCCATGGCGCTGAAGCCTGAAATCAAACTCCCTTACAGCTACTCACATTATGTCGGGTTGGATTTTCAAGAAAAGTTAAAGACGATCAGAGTTCCACTACTTTTGTGAACGGAAATTAGCCAAAAGCATAAATTATCTTCTAATCACCTGAGAATACTATGAAAGGATAACAAGGTTGCATCATGTGCAATCAATCAATGTTTTGCAGTACTGTTCGGTCAACCAATAGAAAGCTATTACTAGAAAAAAATAAGGGAAAAGCGAACTGGCCAGAGGATTAATTATCAGAAAATTATGAACGAGAAGGAAGTAGTGAAGTACTGACATGATTGCTTTTTGGTGGTCAATGCCATATCTTTTGAAGGGGTCCATAATATCGATTCCATATTTCGGACCTTTTTCTTATTTTTCTAAGCAGATTGTAGTCTACTGACACATTTTTAGTTCCATAATTTTCCACTCTTTGCCTCAACTCTTTGCACAGATTTGTATTCTTCATATGTATAGGGCGAAGAAAAACTCCGTTCATTTTATTTTATAATTATCTACAAAGCAACAAGAAATCTGCACATTTCTACAAAAAACAAAGCCTTAAAAGTATATATACATGCCAAGTACTGGAGATTTGAGTTGCAGACATAGTAGCACAAACTCTGCCACCGGAGATAAAAAGAGAAGACCTAAGTTGCCTAATCTTGATTATGAAGAAAAAGGTTGGTGAAACTTAGGTCCGGTGGCACAAACTCTGCCACCGGACCTAAGTTTCACTCGATCACTTACTGAGCAGACATCTCCAAAACATTCAAAATTTAGTATCAAAATTTAGTACTACAATCACATTTCAATTCGTAATTCCCATCAGCAAAGAAAACATATTCGCAACCAAAAACTACTGGAAATCCTCCCTGATAAAAAAAGACTGCAGAATCAGGTAGCCTTTCATTTGGAATACAATCCAACAAGACAATACAATCGAGTAAAACCAGAACAACCAGAGGCACAGAGCTTACGCTTCCGATCCAATCCAAACAATGAAAATCGTATGTGTGTGATAATACCCAGAAGAGAAAAAGGAAGCAAACCCTGAAGGAAATGATCTTTCATTCTCCCCAATAAAAAGGTAAAACATACGAAATAGAAAACTCAAGAAACCACCAAATTTACTTGTTCTGAACATTAAAGAGTACCAAGAATGAACATCACCTCTGCGACCATGGCGTCCACAAGAAAGAGCAAGAAAATGTCGTTTACCCTGATCAGGAGACACCAATATTGAAGAATTAGGAGACTTTCATATCCTTCGTGATTCGTGAAGTAGGACACCATTTTATAAGCTTGGGTCCCACCCGGATGTTCACCCTGAAATATCATTTAGAACTTCTGAAAACGTTTTCTTATTAGCAACTGACAATTACAACCGTTCAGACATACAACAACAGTTTAACCGTTAGTTTACCGCCATATTTCAAATCTAATTATGGACACATACGTCAATGGCTATCAAGTGGATTATTTACGATATTTCAATATGCAGCTGGCGGGATTAGATTTTGGGCATTTAGAACTGTGTAGAAACCAATTAATAGGTGGGGTCATTAAGACCACTAAGAGAGAGAATATTTATTAGGAACATGAAGGGTGATGGGAGTGTTCAGGTATTCCTTCTACATCTTACTAATTACTAATTGGTGAGGTTTAATTCAACTGTGACGTGGCACCGCTTGTTGTTGCTTTTGGAACAATTTTAAGCTCCACCCATCAAATTTTAACTAATAATTAAATAGTTTGGTGATCAAATTACAAAATATTGGATGATTTAAGAGGATATGGTGGGATTTTCACTAAGTTTTCTTGCAATGGAATCTTCCCTTATGCCTGCCTGCCTGCTTGGGAACAAAATGAGCCTAAAATGTGGAATTTTAGTATGGGTGCTAGCTGGGTCAGGTCCATCATCTATTGCGCGCACCGGAACTTTGGTAGCAGTCCTGACTCCATCGATAATTATAGCGGTCAGCAATACCAAAATGCTTAACAGATGGAGTTTATGGGTCGTAATTGATCCAAATTTAGGCTCTTCCTCATTCACGTCAGAACACCTCATTGACATGTAATCATTTACGTGTCTTCGAATTTCAGTTGGCGTGCATGCATTAGATGTTAGACAAAAATAATTACATGTTTTTCAACAAATGCTCCAAAATTGTTTTATAACAACTTTGGAGATACTGGCTATCACAAAAGCCCAAAACCTTTAGTGTGAAAAAACCAGTAACTCTCTCTTCTATATGATACAAAATCATTTACTACGAAATGTTGGCAAGGAAAATATTTCTTGGGATATGTGTATGATAGGGGCACCCATTCCCCTTCTCTTTAAGGGTTATGAAGGGCTCTTAAGTCACTTCATGAGACTTGATGGCTGGCTCTTAATGGCTAGCTGGGGTTTACGCTTAGAGGGGCTATTTACCCCCTTTTAGATTATACACTTGCATCATAAATAGAAAATTTCTCTCATTGGTTCTCTCTAGTCCTAACATTTAGGATGTGGAATATGTGGATGTTGCTTTGATATATTGTCACGTAGCAAACTCCATTATCGTCGGGAGGATATTGGATGAACAACGACCACAACGGAGAATATGTGGAACAACTACATTAGATCTGAGATATTTCTAACGAAGTAATATTGCTTCCGAGGTGTAATTTAATCTGTATTTCTAACAATATGGTCAGCGCATTGCATGGACACGTTCATGGAAGAGCAAAAAAATCTCTCTTTTTTGTAAAATGCTTCCCCTGCATGTATATAGCTAAGAGCACGGCTCTATTGGGAATCCCAGCTCCATCAACTGTCGAAGCTCCTCGCACCTCGCGTTCAAAACAATGGTTAACGGCAACCTTAGTTATTCATAAACAAAATGACGATATAATTTTATAACATGTGAACAGGCCGGAAAACATAGAGCAAGTACTTTGAATCTGGATTTTCACAAAAAACATGATGATGTATTTGATTAAAGCAAGGGACACTGAACAAATACCCACGACAAATGTACAAATGCACATATTTATGTCTCTTTGACACTCTGTAAACTGTGTCGTATGTTGTAGTTGAAACTTAGGCTGACTAAAGTCACTGAACAATCAAATGCTGCTGGCCACTAGCTCACTTCACAAGATAGGAAATGCAGGGAGGGAAGGGAAGTGGGTGTCCGCCATCCGGTACGCTGGCGTGGATGCACCAGCTCAGTGAGTGGCTGATATACGGAGGTCAATCAGTTTTCTGCAGTGAAGGTGAAATTGACAATTCACAGCCTTCTCAGCAATGATTATTGTTGTGTATTTGAAAAATTGAGGTTCTTCCAATAATATAAAATTATAAATTTTTTTTTTTCATCACCTATTATTTATTACTCTACATCTCATATTATCATGAAAAACAGCCTCACAAAAACACCTCACATCCTAAAAAATAATAATAATAAATTTTTAAGTCATGTGTGAAATGTGTGACGTGGACTTATGTATGATTTGTAACAAAACTCAAATCCTATAAAAAGTCAGATAGATTGGTTGAAGAAGTGAAATGGGCCTTTCCCAACACGTGGCTAACAATGTGAAACACGAAAAAGTCTTGTTGGTAGTGAAGGTTTGGTCGCTAGCTAACTCTGGACTCCCCTGCGATGCCCGCCCCCACCCCGTTCTCAATATCCCAACCCACAAGACACTCCCACTTTTATTTATCTTTGATTTTTCTAAACATGTTTTCTTTTTAAAGAAAAAATCAATCCATATATTTATCCACTAATTCTTATAAAAAATATTTTATTCTCAAATTGGTAGTTAGATCACATTATGCATAAATTGTAATATTTAAATTTTAAAATATATCTTCTAAATCAAATTATATCATAAAATCATTGTATTAGGTATGCTCTACATTCGGTCTCCGCTTTTAGGAGCGGGAGTGCTTGGTCGTTGGGATTTCCTTTTCCTCAACCAATTCGGTTGTGTCAGTCCTATCTAACATTTTATTATGAGCTAGTTGTACAGAGATGGATTGAAGGTAAGATAGATTTGAGTTCCAGTGGCACAGGACCTTCGATTTCATAGGACGGCGTACCATGATACTTTCTGTTTTTTTGAGCCTTGCTTTTGTCTCTAGTTTGATGGTTGCACGTGCTAAAAATCCGATACATTCCATTTTGTTTCCCATCCCATTCTTTTGCGAAACTTCAGGTTTACTTCTTTTGTTAGGTCTCGACTTCTCTACTATGATCTTCCCAATAGTTCATATAGGAGCTATAGTCGTTTCATTTCTAGTCTTTGTTATGATGTTCCATATTCAAATAGCGGAGATTCATGAAGAAGTATTGCCCTATATGGGCTTAGGCCTTTTGATGGCTGTGATTTTTGGGCTATTTGGATGGACTCAGATGCTTACATGTAGGAGAGTATATGGATGGGCTCGGATCCTTTGCGCGATTTCACGTGAGGAGCCACCTTTGACAGGCTTTGAATTTAGACACCGGTTTGAAAAAATAATTTTCTTTCTACAATCTAGTTTTTATGTTTTCTTGCAGACGAAAATTGTTCGTTCCTACAAAAGATAAAAATGACAACTTTTACCCCTCATTTTTTATTGTAAGAGATGATGATACATCTGTAATGATTGGAACCCGAGATTATACTTTTCATGTAATGATAATGATGCTGTATGTTAAATTGGCATACTTTTGTACCATTTATTTTGTAGATAAATAATATTTATAGTCATAGATTACACAAATACTGTACACTCATTTAAAAAAAGTAAATAAATATAAAATTCATATGAAAAATTTTTTTTAATAGACCGTACTTAAAAAAAAAAAAAAAAAACTTAATGCTTACTCAATCCATCTATCTAGCGTTACTCATAAAAACGTAAGCAGATTGATATTTTTCTTTGTTGGGGCTCTGAATCCCTCGGCCTTGAATCAAATTGAGGGGTCCTTCAACTGTAATTAAAATCAGAAGTGTGTCATTTTCAGTCCGAACAAAGCACCTTGGGCTTGGGCCACTAAAATGGGCTTGAGGAGTGCTATTAGATCCTTGTGATTGAGTAGTCGCAGGGCTCAGTTTCGTTGTTATTACGACTCACCAACGTACTGAAGCAGCTATATCTACGCTAACCCCCGAGACTTTATCCCAAATTGACTCGGTACATCTTTGTCCTATATCGTGGAGGGTCGAATGGATCCTCATAAAAAAATGGGCCGAACCCATAATCGATATGGGCCCACGGGATAGAGAGCCCAAGGCCCGCAATCCATGAAGAAGGGGACCACCAGCCACGACACGTCAATACAGAATTCAATTTCAACTTTCATTAATTAATGATGTAAAAGATAAAATAATGACCAGCACAACACACACCCTGGATATTAACACCCCCGACATAATGGCTCATTTGGGGCCCTAACAATCCGCATTCCAATGAGGATTAGAGGAGGTCAAGCCATGAGTCAAGCTCTCTCGTCACATACCAGGTCATATAAATAGAGGTCAAACGACACGCTAAGATAACTTAAGAACTCTATATACTTGAAATACTCTTCAAAATACATACTGACTTAGGTATTGGAGGTCTCCCTAAACACATCCAGCCCCTCTACTTTCTATTGTAGGTTACTGAAAATTGTCATCAGAGCTGCGAAACAGGTCCGCAACGATACGTGTGTATCATGTGTTGTATTCATGGGCAAGATTAATTATGTGAAGCTCAACTTCGTTAGATATCTGCATCATGGGCTGGCTGTCAAGTATTAGATGGATGCCATTCTCCGACATAGTCCTGGAGATTCTGCGTTGTTTGTATGTTAGATCAGCAAAGATGTAGGCAATTCTGCTAGCTCGTGTTGAAACACGGCTTAGAGTCATAGGCTTGAATAGTCAAAAAGGCTGATCTGATCTGATCGTTTGTCTAATTAATGTTTGGTAAGGTGCACTCAATGGGTTGAGATGCTGCATGCAGCTCATCTTTAAGTTATAACGCTTCATATATAAGTCTAAACGGCCACCAGCTAGATCCTCAATCATATTCATTCACAATCATGTAGTACTGCTATCATATCATGAATATATATATATATATATATAACCCCCATCATTCGATGGAATAAAACCAAATAATCATATTCGACAACCATCAATAAAAATTATTTTTCATTTAATAAAATTTAAATGAAATTTAGTTGTTGAATATTATAATACCTATGATCAAATGGGATTTTAAGATGTTCGTATAATTTAAAATAAAAAAGCTACAAATTAATTAACCAGTTACACGTACTTATGTTGAGCATCCGACATCGTTCAATATTGGGCTATCTCTAGAAAATTAAGGGACTTAGAAACCTCAAAATTAATGGACAAAACTCATTTTGTGCACTTCTCCTCAAGAATAGTTTGATTTCTATGTAGTAGGAATGGGCGGCGGGCCTCCGCATCTGGCTGGCTGGTCCTCTCCTGTCCGGCTCCTGCCTTGGACGGGTGGGAGTGCAGACAGCCCCCTACACCTATTTGGGTGCATGTCGAGGGACAGGGCTCGAGTTGGGTCCAAGCCTGCCCACCCAAATATATATATTGAAAAAATAAAATTTTTAAATAAATCGATGCTATAAGGTTAGACGGTCAGTGATGTCGTTTTGATACAAGGTTCTGTTTTAAAACCCTCCTATTTGTGTCGCGTCTCTATCTCTATTTCCTGATCTCTCAGTTTGCCTTCTCTCCGTGAAATATATAAATTAAAAAGTCCCGTCAGATCATCTTTGCACACTCCCTGATCTCGCCAAGTATCTATCTCATACTGATCATGTAGGGTCTATCCATTCCTTCCAAAATATCTCGTACGTACATCACTGACCCTGGAAAATATGAATCTTTAATATTCACACCGAAAGTGGTAGTGGACGACCCAAAAGGTAGTAAATACGCGTTAGAGACCCCCCAGCTTTTTTTCCACCGAGCATTAAGGAAAAATTGATGGATTAATTGAGTTTATGAAGTGAACATGAATAGATATGATAGATGACGAAAAGTGAAGGGGGACAGAAGTAGGTGGGAATACTGATTATTAGTTACTATTATATCTCCTAGGGCGCAGCTAGAGATGCCTCTTCGAACGACTTATTGCCCATTCTATATATCTATCCCCAGCCCCAGCATCATGAGTAGTACTGCTTCTACATGCAATTATATGCCATCATTACTGTATTTATAATGCGTGTCCAATTTCATGGACCTTATAATTAACTCGAAATACAACGACCCTACGCAGTGCTATATAGCCTAGAAAATGGTGTCGTCTATATTCAACATTCGGCGGGGAAAGAAAATGGTGTCGTCTATCTTGATGCATGGGGCTCTCGCTCTATCCCTAAAAATACCTTATACGACAACAAAACCAAGCAAGAAAGTCCAAGAGTTTCTGGACTAAGATTTTTCTAGTAAATTAAAAGGCCAATACCTTGGATCGATGTAATTAGCCCATGCAGCAAGTTGAACAAACATATAATTAATTAAGTCATGAGTCCGTCAGTCACGGGGAAAACAATCCCAAGTGAAGTCGCCATTGTTGATCATTTTCAGAGTTTATACCTTGAATGATTTCTTGGTCAATGTCCCTACCCGATATATCCTAGTGCCAGTACTAGTAGTTAACCAACCATCAACCCGGCCATTGAATTAGTGGAAGTGGCCGGGGGTACTTCTGGCTAATTAAGAACAGTGGGAGAATATGGGTACTGAACGATGAAGATTAATAAATAAATTTGCCAGATCTAAAAGTAGGGTACAGCCAAAAGTGGGAATAGGGTTTGTTCATTTGTCCTTATCAGGGAAAAAGGAGATCGATGGCCAAGATAAAAAAGATAAAAAAAAGATAATTAAATGCATATATATCATGTAGAAGATCATCGGATCAGAGAGACGATCGATCATCGATCGAGGGTTTTCGTATGTTCTTAATTAAGGTAAAGCGGTGGAATCGATCATCGGAAAATAACATGTCGGTTAATTTCGAGCTCTGCTCATCATCACTTTGACGAAGTATGTAACCTTTTTTTTTTTTTTTTCTTTAATGAATTGATTAAAACAATTAAGTAGATGAATTAGCTACCACTTAAATGAACCAGCTAGCCTTCAATATTGTTTCCCTTTTTCTTAATCCGGTGGCCATTTACCTTATGGTTAATTAACTTTCTAAAGTACTCTCCTTTTAACGCTGCCGATACAATCTGCTTTTCTATATTCGTCTTTCACTTTACCTTTTCTTTTCTTCCCCGCTTTCGACAAAGCTTGGTATAATGTTCATTCTAATTAAATAGGCGGGACAATTCGAGGTCTTTTTCGTACTGACTATTGGAAACTTTCTTATTAACGCTTGTAAAAAAAATTTTATTATTTTTTTGATGTAAATGGTAGTTCTTCCACCATAATTGAGATTTTTTTTAATAAAGATGGAAAAGGGTCAATCTGGGAAAAAAAAGAAGAAGTGACTTTTAGTGTAAAATATATATATATATATATGTATATAATACATGATCGTCATGGCTGATTAATATTTAGGAATAGCCAATTATACGAGTGGCTCTCACCAAAAATTTTGGTGCATGTCATCATCAGTAGACTACAGTGGAGTACCTTTACTGGCCTCACCTAAAGAAATTAGAATACCTAGAAGAAAGAATACCTAGTTCTAGGAGTCGGCTGGGCAAAAGCGAGAAAAACTCTGAACTTGGAGTAGTCCTTCTACATGAAACACTCTTGTCTCTCGAAGATGCACAGCTGACAGCAATGGGTCACAACATGATAAGTGTGTAAGATCTGGAGGAAATTTCCAGCTTGTTTGTAGTTGATATTTAATTTCTTAATAAGACGCGCATACTTCCGTACTTCCCTCGACCGTGGGAACTCTAATCTAATTGGTCCCAAGCCCACGAAATGTACCATCCCTGAGATGTTTCATTCACCAAAATGGTTTTTTGCTAGATTATGCATGAATTCCGGCTCACTGCATGGAAGGCAAGTTTGGGTAGTACTAATTATGGGCCGGACCACAACAATTTGGAAACTACGCATGCACCCTCATGCTTTGATCTCTCTTATATCTTGCCCTCTGTTTGGGGGGATTGATACGTTTAGCTAGGAGATCAGGAGAAGCCACAAATTAGTTATTAAGAGTGACTATTGCAATATACATATATATTATTTTAGTTCTTCATAACCATGCAAAAGAAAATTAATTATGCTTTCATACTTTAGCTTTTCAAAGCATGAAGAGTACCATCATTCAAACCCAGAAACATGACAATAAATCAACAATAAGAACCCTGCGTAAATTAACCTAATTTGTTTTTCTTCAACCAAACCATATATAATTAAGTAGTATAAAACACCACTGCATGCAGAGTGAAGATATATGCCTAGAACCAAATTCCAATCTCGGTCCTTGCACTTTAATTATGTCGAGGCAGCTAGGCAAGCTCACGGCACGAACTCACCTTGCTCCTCTTGGAACTCTTCCTCATTTTGGTACCCTTCCATGGATTTATTGTTCTCAAAGGAGTTCTCCCTGTTGCCATAATAGACCTGGTTTCCGTACCCGTTTCTTGGGTTCACAGCTCTTGAGTTCCCATACTGGTTAGGATTGTAATTGAGATTCTCATTGTTGAGGTTGTAATAGTATTTGCCGTTCTCCAAAAACCTCGTGTCGCTCATGCCCTGCCTGTACTGGTTGGCACCGGTGTAGTAGTTGTTCTCGTTGGCCGTGGGGGTGGTGGTGGTGGTGTACTCTTTCTCCGCTAGCCTTGTGTCAACCAAGCCATTTTGGTTGGCTCCGTTGCTGTTGATCTTGTTGTTGTAATAGTTGTTGTTGTAGTACTGGTTGGCACCGCTGTAGTAGTTGTTCTTGTTGTCGTTATTGTCGTTGGCGTTGAGGTACTTGTTCAAGGATTCCTCGTCCTCAAACTCGTTTTTGTATGGGACATTGGTGGGGTTACTGGTGAACTGGGTTTTGTAGGGGACATTGGTGGGGGTGGTGGTGTAGGGTGCGGCATTGACATTGGTTAGGGTGGTGGTCGAGTGAGAGAGCTCCGTAGATTCGTGGCCGTAGAGGCCGTAGCCACCTTGGGCGTCTGGAATGAAGGCTGGCTGATCTTGCTCTTCTTGTTCGCTAGAAGTAGTTTCTTCTTTTGTGGGGAGTGCTGGTTTTTCCTTGGCAGGGATGTGGACAGTTGTGACTTTGCTGAAGAACTGGCTTTCTCTAGCATAAATTTGCACAGAGAAGGAGAGGGTCATGAGGAAGAGAAAAGAGATGAGTTTCGCAGAGGGAGCTGCCATGGCTCAGGCAAGAGAGAAAAAAAAGGCAAGTGATCAAGTAGTGTATAGTGAGCTAGTCATGAGTAAAGAGCTTGTCATGGTCCAATATATAGAGACTTTTTCTCTCTCTCTCTCTCTCCCTCCAATATTTTCCACTCATTTGGTGCAAATGGACGGAGGAATTGTGATCATTGTGGTCCCTTGAACGGGTGAACTTTAGCACCGAGCTCTTTCCTACCAATCGACTATGTCTCATCAGAAAATTAACAAAAAAAAAAAAAAAAACTATTTCAACTTGTTTTGGCAGAACATTATGAAAAAAAAACAGAATTATGTACTACTGTTTTTACTCAGAATGTCCAATGAGTAATGCTAACTATTTATTCGGCTTCTTGATATGTATCATATTGTGTATACATATTTCGTATCTTGTAAGCAAACCAACCTTAAATGAGTTATATATAACAAAACTCATTACTATCCATCACTTTTATCACATGACTGCAAGGGGATTAACCACTATTGGTGTTCATTATTTTCTCGGGAAAACAAGTGTTCATGCTTTTAGCAGCTAGCCCGCTAGCTAGCTCTAATTAAGATATATAATCCGGGAAATTAAATTAGCTAGCTAGAGACTTTTTGAAAATTAGGATCCTAATTCTCAATTTACACTTCAAAATCACTGACTCATTTTTATTAAATTGAATCACAAAGTATCATTTTTTTTTCGATTTGTACATAAAGTCCATCTTATACACAATTAACTTGACATAATCTTATTTTCAAAGTGGTTTGATTTGCGTCACTCATTGGGATCACCCAATTAGCTTCTTCTTTTTTTAATTATTAATATTTTTTCTATATATTATTAATATTAATTTAGATAGTACTTCATGTAATTTAAAATTAGAAAATGAAATTCACCCAAGTTTGAAAACCACCAGTGCTTGGATTGTGGAGTGGGTGGGACATGCATACAATGGTATTATTACACACAGCATGTGCCCGTCTTATCGCTAGCTTTGCCTGAGGACACACCTAATCTTTACGAACGCTGGTTCCCTGGGCCCCCCACTTCTCAGAAAACGCATGAATTCTTCCATGCGACCCAGACAACATGCCTACCCAATTTCTTGACGCGTGAGGCACGTACAGAGTTGATAAAGTTTAATTTAATGATAATGGAGTCAGTACTCATGCACCCATTATATATATATAAATATATATATATATATATAAAATGAATAGCGTAACTTGGTAAGTCAATCATTTAAAGGAATAGTTAATTTAATTAAAAAATGAATAAATTATATATCTAAAATAAAATATAACGTTTTTACATTAAAAAGAGTTGTTGAAGACCACATTGAAAAGCTGTCTGCATTCATAAACTCCTCCTAGCTAGGCGGGAAGGGAATTGTAGCTAAAATGTCAATTAATCTTTAATTTAAGACTCACGACACCCCATCCATTGGCGCAAGATCGATTTGGTAAAATGGTATTCAAATTATATCTTCGTGATCTCAATCTAGCACAAGAAAGAAGCAAAGTCAGTCAAAAGCCAAGGCTTTCTCAAGAATCACTTTAAAGCTAGCTCATGCCCATTATATATATGAGCTAATTAGCCAGCCTAAACTTTAAAGCTGCCCATTTTACAACTGATCAAAGTAGTGCAGCAAGCATGAAGTTGCTAATTAAGCAGGAGGCCGAAAGACACTAATTACTCATGATTTAACACCAAACATATATATGTGTTTTTGTATCATGTCTGTAATTTAATTGATACAACCCATGACTTTCCCATGCACATGTACGTGCTATTAATTTAAGGTCTAATTAATATTAAATGAATAACTACTGGTTGCTAGATCTTTAATTGCATGGAGCCAGCCAGGCTTCTTAATAATCTCATTGTGATCTAATTGGTTTTGTCACCAACTTTAGGTTATTTCGATGAGCTAGCTAGCTGTCATCCAACTACTGGCCGGGGGGCGGGTCATCTAATTAGTAATGTAGTTTTATATTGATCAACAAATTAATTAACTTTTCACTGTCTAGTTTGTCATGGTATTTGAATTAATATAATTTAAATAATTAAATAAATTGATCGGTGAACTTAAAAAAAAAAAAGAAGAAGTTATTATTATATATAATTTAAGAAGAAAAAATAGTAAGAAATGAGATGGAATTCCAAAAAACTCGACTGGAATCCCCCACATACACCCATATATTATTCTTCATGATTACAGAGACTGAATGCTGAACCATTTAAAGGCTAAGGTGTTGCAAAAAAAGAATCTTCCATGCCTCGAGTCGTGCATGCATGTCCCAACTGTCCTCCCACCTAAAACTTACCTACAAATTGCAAACTGATGATCAAGGAAAATAGGTACATGAAACTCGATTAATATCCCAATTAGTCCTAAATCCTAACGCATTATATCTGCCTATTATTTGACTACTGATTCAAGGCAGGCAGTGCCGGCTATGCAAATTCAAGACCTCGTATATATACAAGAGGTCTTGAATTTTAAAATAATTATAAAATCTTACGATCGATGTATATATTTTGATATTTGGAAGTACTTAATACGTAAGGTCTGTGCAGTTCATTAGTTTTATATAAATATATATNTATTCCTTGCATTGGTTCGAGACAGACTTTCGCGTGATTAGCGGAAGGGGAATTTTCAACCTTTCATGGTTTGTTTTGGGCAATTAGTTGTTGTGTCCTAAAACCGAAGGGAAAGGAAAAGAAGATCATAAAGACGACAAAGTTGTTTCATATATAGCATCCAAAGTCTTTGCTGGTTAACTCCATGTTTGCCGCGGGGGAGATACATAAATTTACGTACGTACCATGCCGGTCTTTTTTTTTTTCTTTGATTGCCCTTGGTTCCTTTTCAAATTGTCACGTATTCGTGATCTTGGGGTCCTCTATATCTAGGGATCGACCAATCAAGTATATATATACATATAACAGCTTTTTTCTTTTGATTTTTATTTTATTTTGTTCAGTTAAAACTTTAGGAAAATCATGAAGTGGAAGAAGAATTATTAATAACATCTTCTTCTTTTTTCTTTTTTATTTTTATCTTTGTTGAATATGGGAAAAAAAAGACAAGTATTATCCCATTACAAGAATGGCAACAGACACGTGTACAAACAAATTGACATTATTGGACAAAGTTGTAATCAGGGGCCTTAGCTCTTTCCACTAGACCCAGCTCTCCCCCGGCCTTCTCGCAGCGTATCACACTATCAGTATCAGATTCGGATTCAACAGGAGAGCTGGTAAACAAAATTAGGAGGATTTATTACACAATGGAAATTCGAAGCAATCCCTATGTTCCCGTTATTGCATATAATTGATGAGATTTAAAAATAAATAAATAAATAAAAAATTATACTCATCATATATCCTTACACCACACATCACATTTTTATCCTTTTATTTTTTTTTCCTTTAGCAATTATATGGTTTAAAGATAGTGAGTATAAGAAATTAGTTTAGTAGGAATAAAACAATAGAATGACGTACTCTCCCCTTTGTTGTTCCTCCCACTGAGTTTCATGCGAGAATCAAGGGTAGGGGCTGTTGGAATGGGCACTTGGACCTCCACAAGGTCTGAGGGAGCCCAAATCTGGAGAGCCTATTAAGGAAAAGAGAGGAAGCCCAAATCAAAGGTGAAGAGTGCAGAGAATAGGAGGATAGTCCCTGTTGAAGTAGCAAGGGATTTGGATGGAGATAAAGAACTGGGAGTAGAGAGAGTGTGTTGTGGGGCTTGTTAGGATATGGGTCAAGGCTTGAAGTCTTTGTTCATAAGTGTTGGTGTCTTCTTCCATTGATATTGATGATTTTACTGTTTTTCATTTCATAAGTATGGTCAGTTTTGCTTAACCAAAGCTAAAGCACAACACTAACTTTTCTACCAATTCAACAAATGCTCTGGTAGAAAATGTAACAGAGCATTCCGTTAAGCAGGTTAAAACCATGTCATGTCCTAATCACTGCCCTTAAAAACAGTAACAAGTTTAATTCATATGAGGAAACCCATTGTTTCTGCCACTTTTTTCACATACGGTATTCATTTACCTGAAACATGGTTACCTTCTAGGTTATGGTTACTATTGAGAATAAAATACTCCGAATAAGATGAGTTGAAGAAAAAAACTCAAAATAAGATGAAGATAATCGTTTAACTTCACAATAAACTAACAACCAGGCCTTGCTGGTTGTGGAGGTGTCTTGAGAGATGATGGTGGAGGTTTTGTTTTCGGTTTTTCGCTTCAATTAATGGCATTGAAGCAAGCTTAGCAATGTTTGCTACAACTTTGGTTTAATGATGTTATATTTGAATCTGACTCTACAGAATTTGTACATTGGTTCAATCAAGTCTCCTCTCCACCTTGGAAATTTTTAGAGATTTGGGATGATATAAATTACTTTTGGTCAATCTTTATCTTTCTCATTGCAACACATATATAGGGAAGGTAACTCAGTTGCGGATCAGCTAGCAAAAGCTAGTGCTAAAGGTTTGTTTGAAACTTTTTTCTTGTCTTCTTTTCTTCCTTTTTGCCTAGATTAGCATGGGACAAATTCAAATTGGATTTAATTGATTTGCCAAAGTTTAGACATAGATTGTACTTGTTACTATTTTTTTCATGTGCTTTACTTTTTGATGGTGGTTAATTCAGTTCACATTTTAGTGTCTTGTATTATAGCTGTTAATATAGTTTTCTCATGCGACTGTTTGGTACATTGGATATTCTAGATTACATTTTAATGCTGTATAGATAGATAATATAGTTTTAGTTTGTATAGGATTTGGTTTGGGATTTTTGTAACCCCCAAGTTCTTTCTTTGTACATGATATTTCTTCGCCGAAAGTGAGGGCTATTAATAAAATTGGAGGTATCGTCCATCTTCCTTAAAAAAAAAAAAAAACAAACAAACAAACCAGCGCTCACTCTATGATGCAGTAATTCCAAACTTGAGGCATGCCTAATACCTCCATCAGTCATGGAGTCATGGTGTGCAATCCAGCAGAAGAAGATCAAACAGCACAGTAAAGGGTTAACCATATATGATATATTTAAAGTGTTTGACTACTCATTATGAAAGTTAGATCTGAAATACTAGTGGAAAATGTCCATCACGAGTTCTCACCATGAACTCATGGTGTGAAAACCCATGGCATGAGAGAAAATACAGGACAAACTTTGCAATCTTATGGCCTCGGTATCACAGAGCTGTTCCACCTAGCATTGATTCAGATGAGAGTATGAGACCTTCCTATTAAGGCTAGTAAGAAACAACATTAACAATTCGTTAGTTGCTTCAAAGAGATCCATGTCTTCAAGAAATTCTCTTTTATTACCAATAAAGCAGGCTACCTTATTCAGACGATTTAAGACAAATAAGGGCTGGCCTCCAATCAAGACAAATAATCCATCTTCCAGAAACGCTTCTAGTGTTGTATCATTTTCAAGTAAACACAGTTCTTGATCATTACATACCAAAGCATCAGCATAGCCATTCAAAGAAGAATCGGTTGGTGTCTATAACTCACTCATTTACGCAAACAAGAGAATTAAACAAATGGAACAAGTTGGAGTACGTACTGACATTTTCAGCTTGTGAGGTTATATTTCCAGACCCTTCTCAGCATCATATACATTAATAGACTCGATCTAAGTTTTGAATATCAAAGTTGTTCTAATTTCTTGACACAGCCCAAAGAACGCCGAACCTAATTGAGCACCCCCATATGAACTTCTCGATCGAACCAATTGGATTCTTACATGAGCACCCAACTGACTCTGCTGCAGAGAACGAATCTTTATTATTATTATTATTATTATTGAAGAATCGATTCTATTTTATTCGATTTCAATTGCCATAACTTTTTTTTTTTTTTTTTGAGATGAGTACAAGGGCTTCGGGGCGAAACAAATTAATACAATGTAAGCATAAAAAAATAAAATAAAAAATGACTTATTTTAGGATGATACGATGAAGTTATATTGATACCTAATCATAATATATATATATATATATATACATTGATACCTAATCGAGAGCTGTTGAGCTTGAATTGATTTTAGATGAAAGTTTAAAATATTATTTTTTAAAATTATTATTGTTTTGAAATTTTAAAAAATTTGAATTGAAATTTTTAAAAGTTAAATTGTTTATTATATTTTGCATTGGGATTTGAAAAATATATAATGATAAGATGAGATGAGAATTTTATATTTTATCTTAGTATCCAAACCTACCCGAGCATTCACATCCCATTCCTCATAAAATTCCCTATAAATTTAGCTAAAAAATACATTCCCTAAATTTTTTCTCTAAATTTTACTTATCTTTCAAAAACCTCCTACATTACATTCTCTATACTTTCTCTATTCTATTAAAACAATATTTCTCAATTTTTTTCTCCATTACTTTTTTCTCTCACTTCCATTTATAAACTTAACAATCCAATATTTTTTCTTATATTTTGAACTATTACTCTAGTGAATATTTAAACAAAAATTTAAAATATTTTTTGTGGATATGATAATATTTTAATTTTTTTTTATTTTCGTAATTAATTAAATTATTTTTAAAATTATTATTTAAAACTATAACAAATATGAGTATGAGAGAAAGTGTAGATGATTAGAAGAAGAATTTATTTTATGTATTAGAATAAAATATTGATAAAAAATAGTTTAGGGAATGAATAGTGATTCCCTATATTTGGGGAACCATTGTTCATCCCTAAACCTTTTCCCTAAAATAGGGGTTGCGATGTGGAGGGTATTTTGATCAAAATCCTAAAATAAACCTCAAATTATAGAGAAAGTAGTGTTTTGAGACATGAGATGTGAATGCTCTAAGTGGTGGCTGTGTGGAGCTGTGCATTTGGTATCGACCAGAAACTAGAGACAGAAATGGACGTAGATGACCCGCCATTTTTCTTTTCTTTTCTTTTTCCTTTCCTGCTTTTCTAAGCTTTGAGAAATGAGAACTGAGGAAACATATATCTCTCTGTACTCGCAAAAAATGCCGTTATTGCCTCAATTTTAAGGTTATAATATGTGACACGGAATCTAACACTAACACTAATATGATATAAAATTAGTAGGTTTGAGTTTAATTTTAATGAATTTGGATCAAAACGAGTTAATCCGTTAATACACGATTTGTAAACAAGTCAACTTGCTTAACACGAAATCAATCCATTTTGATCCATTTAGATTTTTTTTTTCAAAATTAAAATTTTATTATTGTTAAATTGTAATATTAGTGTTTCTCAGTATGCTTATATTTTTATTGTTGGAATTGTAATTTTAGATCTATACTCATATTTGTTATTACATGTTTTGTAATATTGGTTTTATTATATGTTAAAATTGAAAAATATTGATATATTTTTTTTAAGATATTGTTGTTATTAATAAATATAAATTTTAACTTTTATGTAAAATTATGTTAATCAGGTATGACTTATGCATTTTAATTCAACCCATTTACATGTAACAAATGAATGTAAATAAATCGTGTCGTATTAATATATTTATAATTAATTATTATATGGGTTAAAACGAAATACACGACACAACCTATTATCTAAATGAGTTGGATTAAGATTTGACACGTTTAAGTTAACGGGTTGGATTCAGATTGATCTATATAATCAAATGTTTATGACTTAACACGATACGAACATCATTCGAAAACACGAGTCATCATCCCGGCTAAATGGACACGAGACGGCGTTGTATTGATGACGCTCTACAAAGCACTCGTTCTGCATACATTCCGACGGGGCGACGGCTAGGGCTTAGGCGGGTCTTTTCATTTCCTTCTTCTTTTAATATATAGTTTCCAAGTCCATAAAAGCTTTAAAAGAGATTTTTTTTTTTCCTAAAAAATTACTCAGATTGAGAGATAACCGTCACTAATAGAAAATATGTGCTAATCAGTATAATGACCATCTGGAATTTGAAAATAAAAGATAAAAATTTTTTGCAGTAAACAATAATTTTAGAAAAACAAGTATGTCACCACCTCATAATTACCACGTGGCAAACTTCTCACTGTCACGTTTGTATTTTTTTCACATTTGGTGGTGACATAATTGTTAATGGAGAGACTCGCACGGAATCATTTAAAAAAAATGCAAAAATAAAATATCCAAGTAAATCGAAAACGTGTAAGATAGAAACAGAACTTCTGATAATTTACTGTTAAAATCGGTTAATTATATAAATTAATATAATTTTATATGATACGTTATATTTAATTTATAATAAAAATAATTTAATAATAACGTGTCACAATAAATTGTGTTAATTTATTGATATATTTTTATAAAGTCTTAAACATTTCTATTTTGAAAAGGGGGTGATGGTAAAAGTTTGTTGGCGGTGGTGATGTGTTTGGTAGGTGGAAATGAACGAATAATTGCGTTCGTTGGACGTTGAAGTGGATCAACCAACAATGATGATGAGGCAGCATTCATTGATTTGACCAAATCATCCTCAAGGTTCTGTGTGGGATGGTATTTTTATTGACCAAGAAAGATTGCCTGATTTGG
>QEOT01007793.1:36288-48052 GCA_003123785.1 Pterocarya stenoptera | reverse complement strand
CAACTCTCTAGGCTGGTGACACGACGCAATGCAGAACGACAGTCGGCACCATCTCTTTAGATACTCTTGGGGGTGTAGGGAGACGAAGCACCAACACGGATGGCCCTTAGAAGGAATGAGAACATTATCAGAGTCGGTGAGAGTGGGAGAAGTATTGCGGGGTCTCTTCCCCTTCCCTACAACCGGAAGGCTTGGAGAATGATTGGGAACAAGTACAGCAGTCGGATTCATGGGAATCCCCGCATTAGAGTGCTAAGTAGCGGGAGGAACCAAATACCAATGAAGACTATCCTCCGACAACAAGCCTTCGAATACACGTCACTTGGATGCGCCATCACCCAGGATAGAACGATGCTGAGCCTCACCTTCTCGCTGAAATTCAGTTTGGGGCAACAGATCGAGGCACAGTTACAATGCCTTGGTTAGCACGGACATAAAATAGCCGCTTAACGGTCTGCCCAGCCGGATACTCCCACCCCTCATCTGATAAGAAGAAGAACTTGCGAGTATATCCCTTCACCACCTTGTGCCTCTCCTTTGTCCAAGCCAATTCTTGAACAGGCTAGAAACTGTAAATTTGCCAACCCTTCTGCACTAGATTATGAATAATAAGGAACTCACGAGTCGTAAGGTTGGGATAATCCGATCCAGCCACCTCCAAGGCATGGCGTCAAATGATACAACATGAGATCAAGACCCTTCATGCTATAGGAGGGAGCTGAGTGGGTGCCAATTCGAAGAAATCCAGTACTTCACGCACTGGTCAACAAACGGGTAACCTTAGGTCACAGGAAAACATGGCAGGATACACTACAACTTTAGTATCGTAGCCTTCCTTATCCACTGCTCCGTTAGTAGGAGAAGGCGCTACAAGCTCCAACTTTGAAGGAATCTCGTATATCGCTTTCAATTCCTCCAATTCCTCGAGAGTAACCACTGACCTCTATGAAAATCCCGCAAAATCGTCCGGGAGGGAATGACCATGGGTGGCAACGGCTTGAACAGTGTTGGGGGGTGCCACCTGAATTCTAGAACGCGAAGATTTCTTCAGGGCCATGAGGTACAGAAGAGATTGATGAAAAACTTTGGAAGAAAGGTAAGAAATGAAATCGCAGATTGACATGACAAAAGCAGAGAATACGATGGGCTACTCAACGGAAGAGGAAGTCCTTATATAGACGAGGGCAACAATCAACTTATTGAGGTGTCATAACTTTGCATACCTCACATGTGCCCCACTTAAGTACCAGGATCCCTCGATTAACACAACTGCTACAAAGCGTATCCCATGGAATGACGTGCGAATTAATGACTGCAAAACACGAGGACGTGACATGGAAGTCGGAGAGGTGCCATTCAATGCGAAAGCGTAGCTGACGTTGTGCTGCCACCTAGGAGAAATGTAAGCGGTCACGTAGTGTGTGACCAGGCAAGTTGGGAACTTAATCGGGAGTAAGAACAAAGGGAATAAAAGGAATTCCTCTCGGACCTGTCCGGGAAGAATTGGCAGGTAACTGGAAGGGAAAGTTTCCTTTAGAAAAGGCCCACAAGGCCTTGGCCCAGGGATCCAACCCAATGAGGTTCCTTATCCAAGTAAGGAACAGAGGGTCAACCAGGGAAGGGCGCCGTCTAGTTGACAAGATAAATCGAATTGACACACTATGAACGCCCTTGAGAATAGTATGTGCATAGAATACATAAGAAACACGGAGAACCCTCAATTCATCGACATCGGGTCATCTATGACTCATGTAAATCGGGTCAAGGGTCAAGAAACCACACTGCATTAATGACGCTGCTAATTAAGTCACACACCACATTTATGAAGCCAACATAGAGCCACGCCACACTAAAGGAAGTTTGACAACAAACACCATATGGCGCCTTTGACCCCCACGTGTTATTTTAGTAGAGTTTGTGACACCGGGATGATAACCACATGGATCACACACCCCAATGACAAGTGATCAAAGTGTGTAAAACATGTAATAAGTGTACAATATAATAATTGCAGTAGAAAAATGAAAAATGCATTCTTATTAAGTACCAGAAAGTTTAAAAATAGTAAAATATCCTCTGCCAGAATTATACAGTCATACGACAAGTAAATTAAATAAAAAGAGACAACATAACATAAGGGAAACAAATCTCATATCCATCAGCAAGTTATGCCTTCGATGGTGCCGGTCCCTCACGCTCATACTCATTATCTACTTCAAAGTCTACAGTTTCATAAGACGAAACCGTAGGGTAAAATACCACAATGAGATTATGATATCTTAGCAAATAATCAACCAAAACAGCATCTAAGAGATTTGAAACATATTAATATAACCAATACGTCCACATCCATATGATAAAACATAGAGGAATAAATCCATAGCTTTTCCCAAAAACTCATATTTAATTACTCATGCCAAAAATTCCATCTGACCCAAATATATCCATTTATTTTATTATGCATGCATCATGGTATCTCTTATGGACCATCTGCGCACCTTGGCTCTCATCGTCATACCACAGATAACGTATGTGCATGTGACCTCGTAATGAGCGATGCCCAACTCCGCACCTAGCTCGTACATGACCAAGCATCCTCTAGCCCCTCCAGGGAGAGGCCTTGGAATCGGTGTAAGAGCGTTAACATCTCATCTGTGCCCGTCGTCGCCCAACGACAACTCAGGGGACTTATTACGCTCCCGAGTGACTAAAGGAGCTCCACCAAGATAATGTCTCATCTCAGCTTGCGGTCGTGATATACATGCACCCATATATTATAGTACAATCAGTCCCAATTGTCAAAGAGACAATATGACTTCATAGCACAATTAATTATAAAATGATAAATATACTTGACAAACAAATATTGGATGACATGGTAGATCACACATATAATATTACGGCAATTCACAAATAAATAGTTTCACAAAACAACTACATGCGTAATCTCATCCTCCAATCCGGCCCAAGGCCCAAATCCAACATTAACTACAATTTAATCCTAGCACTTCAGCGGCTCAAGGCCCATCTCAAACCAACCAGATTACAAACAATATTAATTATAATAATATTATTCTAAAACCCAAGGGTCGCGTCGGAGAATTACTTACATTGTGGTTGGATAATTTTTTGGAAGATCACACGTGCGAAGGTGTCGCCAAAGGTGGTGGCGCAGTGGCGGTTTTGGTGGGTTTTTCACAAGGAAATTTCAAATCTAAATGCAAGTGGGTGGTGGAGAGTTTTTACTATGGTCGGGCATGGCGGTGCACATGACGGCGCACTGCGGAGAAGTAGCAATAAGCTCCTAACTCACGGATTGTGTGGCATGGGAAATTAAGGGTTGACGGGAGTGGGAAGAGTAAGGCCAGGGGTGGTCAAACAACCAAGGGAAAGACACTATGTGTGGTGGTTCATGGTGGTGCACGGCGGCACACACGGCAAAATGGCCTTAAAGGCTACGGAACAAAGATCACAAGGAGATAAAATAGCTTATAATAGAGAGGGAGGAAGATTAATGGAAGATCATTTGAGGGAAACTGCGGTCTATTTATAGGCTGAAATGGTGTTCGGCCATTTGAAACTCCAACCGTGATTGGCTTAAAGGGGCGGTGGAGGTGGATGTGTGGCTCAGGTGTAAGTCATGGAGGAGAAGTGGTGTGACATGTACGTGTGGAGCGGTGGCATGACAACACTTTGCGAAACACACTGCCGATCGACATGGGACAACCATGGAAGCTTGAGGTGGAGGAAGGAGGTGTGTGTGTGGCCATGGCTTGATTGGAGGAGGCAGCGGCATCGGCAGCAAGTGGAAGGAGAAGGAACTAGAAGAAAAAAGAAGAAAATGAGAAGAAGGAGGGGACGGCGCATGTGGAACATGATGGAACCCTAAGGGGTTTCTCAAAACAGCACGTTTCAGATTGAAGGGAGGGGCTGGGTTCACTCCACACGGGCTAGGCTCGAAGCTTTACTCCACACGGGATGGGCCCTCCAACACACACCCACGGCCCATTGAAATTAACCCACCAAAAATATACTACATACTATCCCATAAGGCCCAACCCAATATTAAACTACAAAATAAAATAAAATAAAATGACATTAATAAAATAACACAATCAATAATAAAAACACATAAAACTAAGGATCTCACACACCAAAAGAAGCATGGATTTTGTGGGAAAATCTGCACCCTCCTCAACCATGATATAAATAGTAAGCTCCAGGTATTAAAAAAAAACCTCTCTCTGATCCCTAAACTTTTTTATTTATTTGCTACACTTCAAGAATATTTACTAACTTTAGCATGGAAGGTTCCTCGATTCCAAGGCCGCCCTCTCAAAGCCGTAGTATTTTCTACCTTGTGCAGGGCTCATTTTCGAAGATTTGAATTGTTGGAACTTGGTCTAAATGTGTGTGAAACACAACGTTAACGGTGACTATTGTCTATTTACATATAATGATATATTATTAATTGATAGCATATATTATTTAATATTTTATATGGTCAATAAATTAGGTAAAAATTACATCATTAACTTATATAATTACTGTATAAAAATAAATTATTAAATTATTAAAAAATATTTTTAAAAATATATTTATAGGGATTCAGTCTAATTTGGTCCGGTTCGGTCCACATATTTTGGGACCGAGACCGATTGGTCTAGACTTTGGTCGGTCCGGTCCAGACTGAAAATTTCGGTCCAATCAGTTTGGTCGATCTGGACCAAAAAATTTACAGCCCTACCTCCAACGGTGCTAGCACAGTCACGAGCACTTTTACTCTTGCGTGGTGCTCGTTTGGATAGCAAGCAATTTTGCTCTCCATGGTGAGCACTTTACTTTGACCTACTTTCATTTAGAAAGTAAAGCCCAATGGTGACCATCCAATTCATTCATAAACTGAGACTCTATAGTTTAGAAGCTATATTTTCAAGGAAGTGTATGCTTGCGTGGATGCTAGGGTTTAATGGGGCCTTCATTTACTAAAAATGATTTCTTGTTCCTAAAAACATAAATCCATCCTCTTACTTGAGCTAAAAATATATGTAGGGTAACATATCTCCTATGATGCTTGCCTGGGTGGCGAGCACTTTCTCTCTCACGGTGCTCCTTCACAATGAAAGGGAAAGTACTTTTGAAAACTAATCTCCCTTTCATAGTCCTTCACTTCCCCAGGCAAGCACTTTCCTTCCGAAAACTGATTACAATAGAAAAAATAATAAAACTGATCATTACCATGAGTAAGCTTCCAAAATTTAATCGTGGTAGATACTACAACATATATTTTTTTGTGTTTGTTCAAAGTACAATTAATCTGTATAGGGGGAATCATGTAATTTCTTAGACCAAAATGCCCCTTTACAACCCATGTTGGACTAAAATATTGCTGCTATAAATACCGATCTGACCAAAGCGCCTTGCTACAGTGGACTAAAATAATCCTAGAATATATCAAATCAAACAAAAATACCCTTATCTAAATCAAGCCAACCGATCGAAATCTAACCATAAATCTCCACAACTACAACTCCAAATCTGCATCTCGGACTTCAATTAATAATAGAATAGACACAAATTTACATTTAAAAGTTTTGGACTATTTTATCCTATGGGTGAAAAGCTGACTGATCAATACGATTCTGGCCCAAAACCATAACCGAATTGACAGGCCACTTTATTGGCCCAAATTGACCAAATCCTTCAAAAGAAGGGTAGAGAACTGGCCGGTTTGACGTCTACCAATTTGCGGACGGTTCGTCAGTTTGAGCTTCAAGCAGTCTAATTTTTGGGCCTTTTGGTGTCTATGTCTAGAGTATTTTGGCCCTCAATTAAAGTTCCAATTTGATGTAGTGACATTTTAAGGTTATGTTTGGGGGGAGGGATGAGATTTCTCATCTCAATCTCATCTCATCTTATCATTACATCTTTTTCAAATTCCCATATAAAATATAATAAACAATTCAACTTTTTCAAATTTTAATTGAACTTTTTCAAATTCCAAAATAATTATAATATTAAAAAATAATATTTTAAACTTTCATCTTAACGCTATTCATAAAATTTTCAAAAATTCTCATCTTATCTCAACATCCAAACATAATCTAAATGTCATTTTTAATGTTTAAGTTCCATTTTAGTGATTTTTCTGAAGGCCCGAACTCTCCCCCCTAACTCTCCCGAACTCTCCCCCCTGAACTAACTCACTATCGAGATCGGCCAGAGGGGGTGGGAGCTTAGGCTCCTCCCCCCTCACCCTTGCTCCTTTCCCATTTGCTTTTCCTTTTAGTGTAGTTTTTGTTTATTTTTGTGTCTTTTCAGGCCAGCCAAAGGGGAATTGGAGTTCGTGACTTTCCGGCACTCAGCAGACAACACGCGCCCCACCAGGAGATTACCATGCCGCCGATCTGCAAAACTTCAAAATGCGGCCTCCATTGGAGCGGCGAGTAGCCCGCATGCGTGGGTCAAAGAATTCAGAGTTCGCCAGCGCGTGAGCCCCACGCGCCACCAAGGAACAGTCTGCCGCTGCAACACGTGGCCGTTCCCGACTCGGCACCTCTGGTTCTTCCAAGCTCAACTGTCGGTTTCTCCTCCAACTGCCTTTTCGTGCACTGATTTTCCGCTTACAGTGTTTTCACTTTGTAATTTTCTTTATGTCTTGTCTTTACTTTCTAGTTAATAAAAATCCAAAAATTTAATGCCATTTGGACCTAGGTCCTAATGGATTTTGTGTCCCCGCTTCGCGATGGCGGAGAAGATGGGGTTTCCAACTCCATATCCCGCTTTGTCGGGTATGGAGGTTTGTTTGTTGGGTTTCTGTTACCTCTATCTTAGATAGAGGGGTGCTGTCTCTTAGACTTCTGTCTGGAGAGATTGCCGTCTGGACTAGACCAAGCCAGCTGCGGAAGTGTGTTGGGAAACTTTTATCGTCTGTAATTGACTTTTTAAAGTCAATTTTGTATGTCCCCTTTCATGAATGGAACAAGATCCTCTTTTATATAAAAAAAAAAGTTTCATTTTAGTTTTTAAGCTTCATTTTCAATGTCAGGTCAAAAAAAAAAAAAAAAAAAGTATCAAATAGTAAATACATACTAGAAAATTAAAAAAAAAAAAAAAAGAAGGTAAAAACAATAACACTGTCATACCATCAACCACTTCAAAGTTCAAACTCCACTAAATGTCTAATACACATTACAATCAAGTTGTTAAGTCTCAAATCCATATACAAATAAAAAAAAATTAAAAAAATTGTCATAAGCACCTTACAAATACTATTAAATAAAAGTTTTACAACTACAAAACCATAAGACAAATAAATTTTCTTAAATTTTCTTTCATCTTCATCAATGATAGAGACATTTGAATCTTTGAATCTTATCTATATAAAAATATAGATAAGAAGAAAACATCAAATATTAGTGAGTTTTTTATGATGGAGAATATTAAAAATAAATTCTAAAAACAAATGAATATTGAATGACTATCATAACATTACCAGCTTCTACCAAGAAATTCTCTGCATTATTTATAAACTCTCGAATATCAATTAGTGTCGACGGATGTTTCAACAAATTTTGAGCACAAATAAGGCCTCCATGATCTTGGAGCCAATGAACTCTAAAAATGATCACGTACACAACCTTCCGTATAAAATATTGACTCATATGCAATGGTGGAAACAAACATGGCCAACAAGTTTCATGCAATCCTCATAAGTATAAAATAGTTAACCTTATTAAGTTTCCACAAAGTTAACAAGTCAAAAGAGAGGGTCTAGGCCCCACAACATTTAATAAATACTAATCCACATATGTTTTGTCAGTAGTAGATTCCAAGGTAGAGGATGCTTGATCTCACTAATTGCAACATTGTATCTTAGCATTGCCTTTGTTATCATTTATGATTGCAGAGATTAGAGGGGACTCGTATTGTAGGCTCGTCGTGGTAGACCCATATGTCGCATTATACTTTTTATACAAATCTAATGATAACTGCCTAACACTTGACACCAACCCTTAAACCCGAGTGTCATCATGAATTTCTTCAAATGAAAACGAAGAAGTCCTAACTTGCTACATGGATTAAGCATAATTGCAATCAACATCATCAAATTTAGCCTATCCAAGGACCCCCAGTACTTACCATATTTCCTTCTCATATTCATTAAATAATGATTATCACTCTAGCTTAGCCTAATCAACTCTTTTGGAATTGAGAAATCTCCTGAAAAATTGTGTTGGTAGTGACATACAAAGAACAAGAAAATCCCATAGTTGAATCATAAAACGTTTTTAAAAATCTTACAAACATCCGCTATGTCTCCCACTTCTCAACTCTTTGAGAGCCTACGTTTCATTCAATGAACTAAGAGAGAAAATTATAATCCTCACTCTCCATCTACCTAAAAGCCTTCTCAAACTTTTCAGCTGCTTCTAACATCATACATGTTGAGTTCCATTGAGTTGGTACATCAAGGGACACATTTTCTTACAACCAAATGTCTCTTTTTCTGTACATTTCTTGGACTTATCTAATCTTATAGGGCAGGAGTGCACATATCTAACCGCATTACAGACCATTGTGATGGCATCATTACACTCATTTAAACCCTCATTAACAATGAGGTTCAAAATACAAGCACAACATCTATGCATATATTTTCCCTGCAACACATTATCTATCAAAATTTGTCTCAAATATTCAATTGCAAGGTCATTCAAGCTTTCCTTGTTAACAATTACAATGACTATTCTCTCAATGTCGCAATTAAGGAGGCACGATTGCACATGCCTTATAATAGTCTCCCCTCGATGATTAATAATTAAGCAAAAATTAAGGATTTTCTTTGTGCAATTTCCAATCCATATCAATAAATGTGTGGTTAGATACATAATTAAGATTTTGTATTGATGTCTTTGTCTCAGTAGTCAATGAAATTTTCATGTTATCATCTTTAAACAACTTTTTTAGCTTTCCATTTTCCAATGCAAACAAATTCTTGCAATCTCTGGCAACCATGACACGATATGAAACTTTATACTCTCTTAAACCAGTGCCCTTCCATAACTCTAAATGACAACTCATTTGCACTTAACATCTCTACAATCGTCAAACTTATAGCCTCTTCACTATACTTGTGGGGTACAAGGGTTCTCATCGTACTCCTAACACTATCTTCAACCCCCTCCTCTGGTGTTGCCTTACCCACCAATATTTTTTGGTACCTATTCAATGGCTCACGCTTATAAAGATTTTTGGGACATGCAGATAAATGATTTTGCATGGTAGAAGTCTTGTTCCTTTTTGAGTGGCAAGCATAAAGCTTTCTACAATAGTTACACTTGGCTTTAGACTCATTCACGGGACAACCCTCTCTCATCTTAAAATGGTCCTAAATAAATGAAGGATCATACCCTTTTCATTTTTAAGAAAGTGGACAAGTACTATGGGTAGGGGCACTCTGGGGTCTTCCTATTTGAATATCTCTTAGATCATCTCCCAAATATGTGGTTGATTCATTTAAGTCAACATCAATTGGAGTCGATAAAAACTCCATCAAACAAGTGAAAGAAAAAAATTAATCAAAAAAAAAAAAAAACATCCCAAACATGAAAATAAAAACCATAGTTACACAGTAACTAGTTTGTAACGTGACAAACATCACAAGTCTAAACTCTAGATATTAGTTCAATTATAAAACTTTAAAACCTAGATATTAATTCACTCATCTTTGCACACTTCACATCACAACATCTCCAATGAACAACATTCTAATTTTTAAATTCTCTCACACAAAAAAATTACACCAAACTAAATATATAGATCAGTCATAGTGAAAAATAGGCTAACGATTATTGTTCACCTATAATCCAAACGATTACAAAATTTGCTCTAAAATTTTGAAATGCCTTACATAGATAGATAAACAGGTTAGACATCAAATTATAGGGAAAATATAGATTAAATGGGAGCCAAAATGTTTAATACTCAATACTTATTGATTACGGAGACGACGGTGGCAGGACGCTTACAAGAACGCGAGGAGCGGGTTATGGGATAACCGACCTGTAGTTTTGGGCCATTGGATCGAGGGTAGATTGAGAGAAAGAGAGAGAGAGAGGACTTGGTCAAAGAAGGGAGGAGGAGTGGGCTTAAGGCTTTGAACGCTGTTTGACTACCAAACTATGTCATTTTAGTTATTTTTTAACTATTATAATGAAATGGCGCTATTTGAACCACGTGCAAATGGTGTCGTTCTATATAAGTATAATATATATAACTGATTAATTCACCGGTTTGAATCTTGTGCAAACGAGAACCAAACCAATTCTTATTGATTTCTATCTCGTTAGGCGGCTAACCAATAAGTTCTCTATCAATTTCAGTCTGTTTCGATATCCAATGGCCTATTCTAGTCAGTTCAAGCCAGTTTGGGTGGTTCTTATTCATCCCAGATTATTTATTTTATTCTACGGTAAGACAATTATGTTTAGTGGTTGTTAGTCTTTCATATTTTATCCTATATCCTTGGTAATCAAGCAGGTGCCTTTTAACTAGTTTATCATAGCTTATCTGCTTCAATCATTTTTTCTTTTTTGAAATGAAACTGATCTTTATTAATGTTGAAGACTTAAAACATCTCACTTAAAATAGTGGAATGAATACATTGAGGATAATCGTCCAAATCAAACAAGTATTCATCAAAAGTGAGAGCATCTTTAGCAAGGTGATAAGCAGCCATATTAGCACCTCTATTGGTATGTGTCACTGACCAAGGGGCGAAAGAATTCAGAATTCTCCTTGCATCCTTTATCAGTAAACCCCCTAAGCTCTAGTTTGATTTGCTGTTCTTCAACAAGTTCACCACTTGCAATGCATCGTCCTCTACAATGATCTATGTAAAGCCCATTTCTTTGTAAAAAACAGCAGCTAACACCAGGGCATGAGCTTCTGCATAAAATGAGTTACCACTCAAACTTCTCAAGGCGTTAAGAGTGCCAATGACCAGTCCCTTAAAGTCCCTAACAATCACACCTATGCGAATTCTTCCTTCTACACTATTTACAGCAACATCCCAGTTCAGTTTGTATACTCATTCCCTTAGTTTCTGCCACTTAGGTTGCATAGGTGCCATTTGAATTGATCTCTTTTGAGATGGCTGTCTTGAGCTTTTAAATAACTCCAATTCATCAGTAGCCTTTCTAAGCAAAATGGTAGGATGTTTGAAGCTTTTTCCATGTGAAAACTCATATCTTCTAGTCCAAATGAATCTCGATATTATAGCAGTCTCCTTAAGTTCCTCTTATTTGAGAAGATTAACCATATTGTTCCAAATATCAAGAAAGAACTCATGTGGCATACCATCTTTTGGACTTTTCTGCAGCTTTGGCTCCACACATCTCTAGCAGTACAACACTCCCATAAAACATGTCCTAAGGTCTCAGTATTCAATCTAGAAATGAGGCATAAGCTATCCTCAACTACTTTTCTTTTCCTCAAATTGGATAGAGTGGGGAGAGCTTCACTACAAGCCCTTCAAATGAACATCTTCATTGCATTTGAAACCTTCATTCTCCACACTACTTTCCAACCTTCTTGACCCACCCTCCCATTTGATGATTCTCCCTTATTACTAGTCTCAAGCTCTCTATGGAGGTGATAAGCACTTTTGACAGAATACTTTGCCATCCGTAGGATGTAACCATAGCAAATCTGCCCTGTCACCAAGACTAATTGGTATGGACTTGATTAACTTAGCTTCCTG
>QEOT01007793.1:0-33861 GCA_003123785.1 Pterocarya stenoptera | reverse complement strand
CTCATTTCATTTGGCAGGGCTAGGAGCCAGCCACTGCCAATGAATTGGTGTATTCCACATTCTCATCCTGTAAACATTTACTCCTCTTAGACTCTAAGTTAACTCCCTTTCCCCCTCCTCTTCTCTCCTTTTTCCTACTTGCCTTTGGGCTCTCATGGGATATGTAGCCCAATCCCATGTCTGTGTGGTCTAAAGACATAACATTCTTATCTCAAGCCCTCCTCTTCCACCTGCCCACCATGGACTTATTCAAGTTATTTTCAGTGCTCATAATTCCTTCACTAGTTGGTATGTTGTTGTTTACCTGAGAAGCTTTCTGACCATCCCTGTGCTGAGTTAATGGACTGCCATCTAAGCCTCCCCTGCTAATAAGTTTAGAAGTTTCCAATTGAGTAGTCACATTTTAACTTTTGTCTACAGTAGCTCTATCAATTACCCTCTCAGCATTGACCACCTTGATTGCCTTAGATCTCTCAATCACCTTAGATACAACAGCTCATTCCTCCTATGAAAAAAATTCAATCAAATTTATACCTTCCATATTTGGAGTTTGACCCCTGATATCGGCCATCTCTTCTATGTGGAAATTTTCCTTGATATCTTCCTGATTTCTTGGGTAATTCCACTAATTCTACCACCTTTTCAGCACCTCCTACATCCTTTCCAAAATTAGCCTTGCAACCAGCCACATCATCGTCTTCTCCATGCAGCTCTAAGTTTTGTGCAGCTGTCTTCTCCCTCCCTCCGCTGCCACTACGACTGGTTTTAGGCCCATCTCTACCACCGGGGCTCTAAGCCAAGCCCCATATTGAGTCTGAGTGTTGCCATGCATGGAACTCGTAGTAGAGTTTGCTAAACATCCCTTCTCCTCATGTTTAATTATTCCACATTTGAAGCAAAATGATAGTAACCTTTCATAGAGGAATGAAATCCAGACTTTGTTCCCATCCAAGTTAAGAAGTATCCTTCTCAGAAGAGGTTTAGTAATATTAATGGCCACTTTCAACCAAAGAAAAGGTCCCCAACCGATACCTTCTCCATCCATATCCACCTCCTCAACCTCACCAACCTTACTATCAATCTGTGTGCCAATTTCTCTAGTCATGCCTCCGAATGGAATATTGTGAAATTGCATCCATACCGACTTCTTCTCGAAGACCATGTCTTTTGGAGCCAGTCGACCATCAAACGTGTTTAGACATAATAGGTTAAGATCAAAAGACCACGATTTACCCCTTTGCACCTTCAGTAAGTCCTTCTCATATTGGAACTCAATCATAAACATGTTCATGCCAACTTCCTTAAACAACATTGTTCCATTCAATCTCCAAACCTTTAACATCGTGGACTCGAAAGCTTTCCTATTAGTTGCTATGTCTAATACTACCAGACCTATCAAGCGCTGCTTTCCTTGTCTTCTAACCACTGAATCAGCAGTGATATCAAGGTTGATCTCATGTTGTTCCTCCTCAGTCAAACTGAACGTACTCCACCTTTTGATTATCTCTTTAGCCATTTGTCTCTTCTCCTGCACAGTAAACCTCCTTCCAGCCCTTCTCAGGCAAAAAAACTAGAAGGCAAATCTTGCCTACCACAAGAGACAAATCTAACTATAGAAATAACATAAAAATAAATAGATATTTTCTTTTTTAAAAAGAGAAAAATAAATAGATAATTGGACGATTGCAAATCTAACCATAGAAATAACATAAAAATATAATATCCTTTCAAAATAAAAAGGAACAAATTTGCGTGACATATATTTACTGATTAACCGCTATTTTTAAAACCCTGGCAAAAACCCTCCTCGGCTTCGGCTTTGCATGCGTTTCGGTTAAGCTCTGAGTCTGAACTCTCTCTCGAATCAATGGAGGTAGTGGTGGCTTCGTCTTCGGTTGACGCTGGCATCGGAACCTGGGACCTAGCAACCGGCGCGGAGCTACTCCGATACAAATCTTGCGCTTCTCCGCCTCACGGTCTCGTCTGCGTCGGCCAGCGATTCCTCGCCTCCTCTCAGCTCCGCGACCCCTCAGCCTCCTCTGGCTCCGTCCTATACTGGTCCTGGTCCAAGGTACTCTATACTTTACCCCTAATCAGCCGTTTTTAATTTTTCTTATTTTGCATCTGTTTGAAAATATCGCTCTATATATGAACTATGGAATCAAGTACATCTTTAATTTCTCATTATATTTCTTGTATTGGGATTTTTGGTGTTACAGCCTCAAGTAGAAGTTAAGAGCTTTCCAGCAGAACCGATTAAGCCGCTCGCTGCTAACCATGAAGGCACTTATATTGTCGGTGGAGGTGTATCTGGAGATATTTACTTGTGGGAGGTGAATTCTTACATTTAAGTTAATATCTTTTGGTGGATTTCTAAATTGGAATTGTGGCCTTTGATTTTGATAATTCGAAATTTATCAAATGGTTGGGGTCCCTATTTGTCTTTCTCTCTTTATCTAATTTTTTATGACATAGGTCCCAAGTGGTAGGCAGCTTAGAAAGTGGCATGCACATTATAGGGCTGTTACTTGCTTGGTATTTTCAGATGATGACTCGCTGCTAATTTCCGGTTCAGAAGATGGATCCGTTAGAGTTTGGTCCCTTTTCATGTAAGTACTTAATTTTGGGTTTCACTCTTGTTTCATGTTATATCGGTTGATTGTTTTATTACCAAGTAGAACAAATAAAAAAAGCTCGTATTGTATAATGTTTCAGGATGTTTGATGATATAAGACAGCAGGAAGCTAGTCATCTATATGAACACAATTTTTCAGAGCACAGTTTGCGTGTAACTGACATTGTCACAGGATATGGAGGATGCAATGCGATTATAGTGTCAGCTTCTGAAGATCGAACCTGTAAGGTTCGGCACACTCTTCATAAGTTCTACTGTTTTTAATATTTATTAACCTTATCATTTTTTTTTTTTTGGCTTGGGAAATTAAAAATTGAAAATAAAAAGCATACTATTTTAAGCTATTACTTTAAAGGGAATTTTTGTGATTGTCAAGATTGCTTATTTTCATACACGTCTGCTCTATAAAGCTTCCTGAATTAGTCCACGTGCTTTGTTTAGGGTGGGGTTGAACCTGTTCTCACCCCTAAGACTGGTGGGTTTAGAGCATATTCATCATTAATCTACTGGTTATTATATGTTATGGAATGGATGCACACACTCTAGGCCATCTTTTCCATTTCTTTGGTGGCTATGATGCAAACCCGGTTTGCATGCATCATATTATTCAGATCTATTGGGGCTGGCCCAATGCGTCCAATTTGGAACAAGTGTTTGAATGAGTGTCTTACATGATGGTTTTTCATTTGCAGAAGCAGCCTACAAACTGTGGGTATTCTATTCTCTGAGGAACTAGTGTTTGCTTATTTTTAGTAGCGGTTGGGAAAAAGATGAAGTTCTTCTAAACTAACCAAGGAAAACCCCTGGAATATATCTCACAAAAATCATCACAGCTTAACTACTGTTTTGCCACCTAAATGGTTGTTATGGTTATACTGCTTAGAAGGAAGTGCTGTTCAATAATTTGAACTACCTACTTGTTTTGTTTTTTGATAAGTATTGAACTACCTACTTGTTATCATGTGTAAATATAAATGATGCATTTTTAACTAATGAAAGTTAGATTTTCATTAGGAAACAGGGAGGGACTATTCATACTGTGTTGAGGTTTAGTTCACGCAACTATGAAAGTTTATCTTGTGCAACTTTAATGAAGAGATCCCTTGAGCAGCATAGTTTTCTGGGTTACCAAGGTCCCACTGGTATGCATAGCACTTGTGTGAATCAGTGCCAAGTCATTCTGCAGAAAGTGTTTTTCATAATTGGGGAGGTGTCACTTTCTATTACCATATATATAACAACATAGTTTTATTCTAATTATTTAAGATTTTAAAGTTTTGAGCCAAACCGCAAAGGCAAAGGTAACTTATCAGGAAGAAAAGAGAAGGTAAGATGGGAAGGGTTGGGTGCAGTGAAGAAAGGGTGGTTTGGAAAATTTGAATATAATGGCAAATTCAAGCTCTCAATAATTTTGCTAGTATTTACTTATATAAAAAAAAAAAATTTGGTAGTCATTTTACATATGATGCCGTGCATTGTAGCTTATCTTCTTATGTGCGTGAATATATTTTTGTGTAGTGTCACTTTGTATTCAGTGTTCTCCCCCCTCCCCTCCTCTACCCGCTGAATGATGCATTCTTTACGGTCACATATTGTAACGCCCCAATGGAAGACCCAAACTACATGGCCTATACTCCAAAAGGACTAGTCAATGATACAATTGGAGCCCCATTAGAATCTTATAAAGAGCAAGAACTTCTCATTCTCAAGCAATGTGGGATCCCATACACCACTTACACTTATCATTATCATATGGGGTATCACAATCTACTCCCCTTAAATTTCCGAGGTCCTCGTCGGGCCAGTCCGTCGTAGGTGGCATGGCTCAAGTCCCACATTTCTAGTTAGGATAGGCTCTAATACCATTTGTAACGTCCCAATGGAATGCCCAAACCACATAGTCTATGCTCGAAAATGACAAGTCAAATATATAATTGAAGCCCTATTGGAACCTTATGAAGACCAAGAACTTCTCCTTCCCAAGCAATGTGGGATCTCATACACCACCTACTCTTATCCTTATCATATGGGGTATCACATATATAATGCCAATAATTAGTTTGTTGTTTGGTTCAATAGATTATATATGCTAGGTTTCACCATGATATACCTTTTGCAGGTCTGGAGCTTATCAAAAGGGAAATTGTTAAGAAGTATTGTATTCCCTTCAGTAATTGATGCAATTACTCTTGACCCTGGCGAACATGTCTTCTATGCTGGCAGTAGGGATGGCAAGATATACATTGCTGCAATTAATGCTGAAAGTACCTCTAAGAACAATTATGGGTTGCATATCATAAAATCATTATCAAATCACAGGTTGGTCTCTTTAATTCTCACGTCTTGTGAAGTTATGAAGGTTTTAATATGAGTTATCTCTGGTTTTAATTTTTCTTTGCTAAATTCTTCAGTATATTTGTTGCATTTTTTAGAAAAGTTTTATTTGATTTAAGGTATTACCCACGTGGTAGTTTCACGATATGCATATGCTTTATATGGCAGTTTAAGAAGCCATATGTCATATGAGAGACTTTTTCCACTATTCAAATTCTGGAATGTTCTTCATATGAATGTTCTATAGCAACTTACAAAAAAAAAAAAAAAAGAATGTTCTATAGCAATTCTTTCTTTTTCTAGGAATGGGACCATTTTAGTATGAGGTATGAGGAATCTTTTGCAGGATGTGAAAAGGGTAGCAATCGAATTCCAACATAAATACTTGGACTGCTTTGAGCTTCCTGGACTGAAATAAAGTTTATGTTGAAATTTTAAGGATAGAGGTGGGTTTCGGTTGTATTTGGCTGTGGTTAGCTTAGTAGTTTAACTTGTTTTGGTCTCCAACCCCTTTTAGCCATAGCTCTTGTTAGTTAACCATTTAGCGGTTGTTTGGATTGAAGATTTGCCTGAAAATAGTGTTTGAGAAAATTCGTAGAATTGTTTTACTTATCAAAGACAAATTTTGTAGACTTGTTTTTTAGGGTCATGTGAACATGCATAGGCCTGTACAAAATATATCTGCATAGAAAAAACTTTTAGATATGATTTTATCAGGATCTGAAAAATTGTGGGGTCCATTGAAAAGATTTTTGGGTAGAAAATTGTTGGGTATTTTTTTGGGTTGTGAAAGTTTGGTTTTTATGTTTCTTTTGCCATGGAAACTAATGAAATGATTAGATGAAAATTCTTTTTGAGATTGTTTTGGTGTATGAAAATTTTTGAATCAATACTGAAATTTTTTCTAAAAATCTCAGAGATGGTTTGAATCCAATCATAGCGTAATATTTTGTTGTTTCACCTCATTCCCTCAGGCTTGTGTTCAAGATTGATTATGGATCTCGTGATATAATTCTGATGTACACTAGAATTAATCATGAGATCCATAATCAATCTCATGATTACTTGGGCTATGCCTATATACTTGTCTTAATAAAACTTCTTATTACTTGTAAAAAAAAAAAAAATTCTGCTGTACACTACCGTTGTTTGATTATGAGTCAACAAGATGTTTACGATGGATTCAACAAGCTTAACCAACTAGCTTAGCAAGCAAATTTCCTCCTGTGAATTTTGTAGAGAAATACTATTGTTGCTGACATGTATAACTTTGGTACCCTAGTCTCTTGATCGTGTGATATTTAGGGGTAATATTGCTTCATTGATGATCATAGTACTTAGAGAACGAACAATGAAGTGTCCTAAGTATTCATATCAGTGGAAGATTGTTGCATACTTGCATGCTTTAGATGTGACAGTGTTCTTTACTAAATTGTGACTGTAGACTTTGTGTTGTGGTAATATCAGCATCTATGATCTCTTAATTCACAAACTTCTTTTTCTGATTCTTGTACAGCAAGGCTGTTACTTGCTTAGTATATTGTGCAAGTGGAAATCTTTTAATTTCTGGATCGGAAGATGGTATTGTACGACTTTGGGATGCTAAAACTCACAACATTGTTCGTGTGTTCAAACATGCTAAAGGTTTTCCTCTAGCTATCTGAATAATTGCTTGCTTGTGTGCATAGGGTTTTGTTCATTATGAAAGAAAAAAAGATAAATTTATTGGTTTCAGATTATTTATTTATTTATTTTCATTCACTTTCTGGTATTTATATTTTCTGTTTTATGTTTTATACCATTCCCTCGTGGATATCATATCTCATGGAATAGTCAATGTACTCTATATGCAAGCACCATATTCTATATGTAATTTAAAGTGAACCATATTATTTAGTTCGGCTATGGTAGAATTGTTAGAAGGAAAACACTATAGACACAAAGGAATCCCACAAAGAGATTTCACACACTGATGTTGTGCCACGTCTCCCCCTATTTGTTTTCTCTTTCTTTCTCCCCTCCTCCCATGCCGCCACCCCTACCCTCTCCCCGTGTCCTCTCTCCGCGCCGGCTATAGTGGTTGGAGACCACCTTAGGGTGGGCAGAAGACACCGACGGTCCAAGCAGTACTGCCGGCTTGGAGCTCACGATAGCTTGTGGTGCACTTTGGTGGTCGGGGACCACATTTTGCACACTGTGTGCGTGGTGACTGTGCGCCGCTAGGTGGTTGGGGTGGCAGGATCTGAGCCAATGGCTTGTCCTTTGGTCATCTGTTGTGGTCGGGAACCACCCCGGGAGGGTAGACAATGCCGATGAGGAGGGGGGAAAAAAAAAGGGAGACCACATCAGTGTGTGGGATCCCTTTGTGGGATGCCTTTGTGTCTCTAGCAGCCCTCTTTTCTTCCCAAGGAACTTTGGATAATTCAACCTGATATGATAACTTTGTCTGAGAAACCCACCAATAAATGCTCTAATGTACTGTTAAGCCACTCCCAGCTCCAAACTTTACTAGGCGGTTGAAGAGAGTGATTCTAATTTGGCTCAAAATGAAGCTTCTAATTTTATGCAACAGGAAGAATGACTCTTGCGGTAGCTCTTGCAGAAGAAGCAAAACTCATTATATGACTCTATTTTTATTTTTTATTTTTGATTGGTAAACAATTATATGACTGTATTTAGCTATCTAAAATGTGTATTTGGTATAAAGTTTTAGGGGTTCTATGGGAGTTTCTGTAAAAACTTTTGCAATTGGTTTTTTGTTTTATGTACACTAATGTACCAATTTGATCAATCCCAGAGTTGGGTGGGTGAAATATGGTAGGAGTGTGTGTCATAATATTGGTTTTTTACTAGGCAGAATCGGACTTCATAATGTTTGCAGGCAGGCTCAATTGTAACATTGAATGACCACAACTGTGATTAGTGATTTATTTAGGTCATTGTGAGTGGTATTAGAGATGTATGAAAGCCAAGTGCTGTTCTAGTTCCTTACTAGATGAAACTGAGATTTATAATGATTCCACGGCATTCCAATTATAACTTTGACTATATCTTTTTTAGTATAAAAGGATATATGATTGCAACTTTAGGCCGTTATGTGTTCAATATTGTAATTAGTGCAAGATATCAATAACCTTTCCTTGCCTCCACCTGCTCCTTTTCTCTGATTTTGTCTCCCGAATTTGTGGTTAGCTTACTTATGGTTTGCTTTTCCCTCTTATGCTGTGCAGGTCCTGTGAACAATATTCTTATTGTCAGACAAGAACTCTGCTTGAAATCTTGGCCAATTTCGCAAGCTTCCTCAAGAAGGCGTGGGCCATTATTACCACCTGCTCTTGAAAAATATTCAAATCCACTGGATGAAGATGCAGATGTCAAGGCTATTGTTGATCTCCACTCTACTTGCAGGAAACCAGTTAACGCTTTGTACTTAAATTCTCATGTGATCAATAATCAAATCAAAGAACTTCAGGTTTGCTCAGTGAATGTTCTTGATCCACTTCATTTTCATTTTGTCTTTTTCTGTGTGCACGCTTTACCATTTCTAGGCACCTGTCTTACTCATCCTACCATGCAAAGTAGCATGATCTTCTGTGTACCAGAAACCTGCATCTGACCTTTCTATCTGTCTATCCTCAGCAACAAGGTTCTTCTGCTGCTGCTGAAATGGAGGTGAAAAGGCTAAAGCTTGATTGTAGTAGATCTATGCAAACGGTTCAGCAGTGGAAGAAAATGTATGAAAACTTGCATCAATTCTGTGTGAATGAGCTTTTGGATGATGCTCAAGTGAGAATCTCCAACAAAAACTCTACCTGAGGCATGGCTATTCTCTTTCTCAAACATCACTAGACTTTAAAGGTACCATTAGTTGCAGGTTCTATGGAAAAAAAAGGAGATATTTTTGTAAGTTTTGATTTATAATTTATTAATTTTTAATATAACTTCTAGTTGCATATCTGAAATTCATTTATTATATTCGAGTGATTGGTCTTCAATTTGACTCTCGCCCTCTCTTCTGTTGGGGATGAACTTTATTTTGTTTTCAAAGTCATACTAAAGTGATCACAACCTCCATCGGATATGAATTTGCGAGTTGCGATTGATGAGTAATTATTGATTTAGTACATTCATTGCGATTGGGTTGTTGTGCGTCTGATAGATAGAATTGCAGTATTGTAATGTTTGCAGGCCCTTTTTAATGCATTTCTTAACATAAGAAAGCTCTGCCTAAATGGAGTCATTTATGGTGCCTATTCATGCTCCACTACAAATTCTAAGCTATTAATGAAAGTTAGATCAAGATTGTCTAAAATTTTCAATCTAGTCTACCAGTTAAAATTCTTTCATTACATAACATTGATTTTCAACTAAAATGATTGAAATTTTAATTCATCAATCTCAACCATTTAATTTGAAAGTAAGACAAGATTAATGTATATATAATGCAGGAATTGAAGATATGTATATCCATCTCTTGAATGATGTATACTTTGGGACCAATTAGTCTAGGATTTTAACTTGGCTAGCATTCCAGCTAGAGCCTCCTTCTCATTTAAAGGAGTATTGCTTAAACTTGTCGAGATCCCCCACAGACAAACAGAATCGGGAGAAAGAGATTAAGGGTTATGACCGGAGAGAGAGAATTAGGGCAAAATTGAGAGTGGGAGAAATGGATGGAGAGAGAGAGAGAGAGAGAGATGGAGATGGAGACCGAGCATAGGAGATGGCAGAGTACCATAGGTTGTGGCAGTGCGACGATGGGGTAGCCTAATCAAGGAAGGAGAGAGAGAGCGAGACTCTGTGAGAGTTAGAGAGAGAGAGAGAGAGATGGAGGATTGAGAGAATCACTTGCTAGGTGAGGTGGTGACGGCATGACAGCGGACACAGCTTTGGAAGGGCGGAGATGGCAGAGTACCATAGGTTGTGGCAGTGCGACGATGGGGTAGCCTAATCAAGGAAGGAGAGAGAGAGCGAGACTCTGTGAGAGTTAGAGAGAGAGAGAGAGAGATGGAGGATTGAGAGAATCACTTGCTAGGTGAGGTGGTGACGGCATGACAGCGGACACAGCTTTGGAAGGGCGGCAACAAACTTATCGAGAATAAAGAGAGTATTGGACTAGAGGAGAAATAAGGGGGAATTGGCTTAGGTTTTAAGTATCCTCAATGGATTAGTTAAAAGTTAAATCCATTGAGTATTTAGCTATTAGAAAACAAAATATGATCACAATGGATTAGCTAAATTCCATAATTAGACTTTAGCTACAGTGACTTTCAAAATATTTTTTAAATTTGAAGGTTACCATAGATAGACCAAATACATATTTTATCAATTATTTCTCTTTTCTCTTTCTTATCTACTTCATATGAAACAACATTAATTTAATTAGAATATGATTACTAGTTCATATATAATAGGTAGAATGATAAAATTAAATAAATTAATAATTAAAAAAATAAATATTTTTTAAAGTAATATTATTTTATTACTATGTAATAAATAAATAAATAATTCAATGTGAAAATTTGATGTGAATGGAATAGCTAAAATCAAATTCATATCATATTATTTTATATAACAAATAGCTATTCCAATGTGGAGATTGAAATAATCAAAATTAAATTCATCTCATATTAGTTAAAAGTATCATTTAGTTTTGACTAATCCATTGAAAGTTCTCTAAGCGTGAAAATGTCACCATAAAAGACTCAAAATATGTCATGTTGTGGCTTTTCCGGCAATATTATTTGCAACGAAATATTGTCGCCGCAAAAAATCGTTGTTATTGATATTTCCTTATTCGACAGAAGTGAAATGAGGAAACAATCAGCATCGACTTTTTGCGTTCAAATCTTTATCACCGCAAAAATTATTGGCCGCAAAATTCCCTTTTTTCTTGTAATAAAATTACTTGTTCTTTTTTTGAGTAAACAAACTTTCTTCATTGACTTAGCAAATGTTGGATACAAGCCGGGGCATCCCCCATAGTGATGCTCTCCTCAGAGAGTTTTAAGGCTTCCTTAGCTAAACAATGAGCAATACAATTGGAGTTCCTAGGTACATGATGAGTAGACCAAGAGGGCATAGAAAGTAGTTCAATTTTAATGTCTTGAATGATCAGGCCTGATGTGCTCCAATCCATCTTCTCTGAGTTTAGATCATTAATCACGTTGAGCGCATCTCCTTCAAGAATGAGAGAGGTTATGTTTAAATGTTTACAGAGGAGGATGGTTTTGAGAGCAGCCAGTGCTTCAGCAAGCTTGGCGTCTGGGAATAGGCTTCTAGAGGATCTCAAGGTAGCTTTCACATTACCTTCCCAGTTTCTGACCACCACACCTATCCCTATTCTGCATCCCACTCGATCAACAGCTGCATCCCAATTGGCCTTATAGAAGTTCATAGGGGGAGGACTCCATATCTGCGCTTGTTGTCTTCCTGGAACCATCACTGGTTGGCCGCTGGTGTTGTAATCTTTGAAGTCCCTGGTCATCTGTAAAGCTTCTTGGGCCACCCTTACAGGGCTCTCAAGTTTTCCTTCAAACACTAGGTGATTTCTTCTCTTCCACACCTGATATGCAGTGCTGGCAAAAAGCGTAGTGTCCTCCTCATTATAAGAAGATAGCACATGTTCTACAACCTCTTGGAATGAACGGAAGTTGACTTTAACTTTATGTAATCTCCTAGAGGAGACAGCCCAAACATCTTGTACTGAAGCACACGACCATAAGGCATGAATACCAGTTTCTGGTTCCAAGTGACAGAGAGTGCATGTTGAGTCTTCCTTGATTCTTCTCTTGCTGAGATTAAGGTTTGTAGGTAAAGAATCGTGACAGGCCCTCCACATAAACATCTTGACAGCTTTTGGGGAGTTCAATTGCCATATTTTGTTCCAGACCTCCTTTTTGTTAGAAGGAGATGAGGATTGTCCTCGGGTAGCCTGAACCATTGACCCTAGAAGGTGGTATGCACTTTTGACAGTAAACATACCATCTTTGGTGTGTCTCCATATGAGCTTATCTGGATTACCACTCCAGCTAATGGGGATCTTTGAGATGTTAGTTATGTCTTCTTCATTAAGCAGGTTCTGCATGACTGAAAGGTTCCAGGATTTAGTATGCTCATCCATTAAGTCACTGACTCGCCAGTGATCCTTGCTCTGGTCCACAGGTGTTTGTACTCTGAAAGTTGAAGGTTGAGGGACCCATCTGTCTCTCCATACCTTGACATCTTTGCCATTCCCGATTCTCCATATCAACCCCTCTTCTAGTACTGCTCTAGCTTCCTGGAAGCTCCTCCAAATATAAGAGGCATTACTGCCCAGTTTTGCATGAAGGAAGTCTGTTCTATAGAAGTATTTGGCTTTCAACACTTTGGCTACCAGGGATTGAGGTTGTTGAATTATCCTCCATCCTTGCTTGGCCAATAGAGCTTGGTTAAAGAGGTCAAAATCTCTGTATCCGAGGCCTCCTTCAACCTTGCTTTTTCCCAAAAGTTTCCAGGGAAGCTACTGAGTCTTTGTTCTTTCTCCTGAGGTGCCCCACCAAAACTGCTGCATACTTTTATTGATGGCTTTGAGAATGGTTTTAGGGAGCTTAAAAATACTCATGCAGTAAGTGGGGATGGCTTGGACAATCGATTTTAAGAGCACTTCTTTGCCAGCATTTGATAAAAACTTTACTTTCCAATTGTAAATTCGATTTCTTATAGAGTCCAACAGTGGTCTGAAGGAGGCAAGCTTGTTTCTCCCCACATAAGAGGGTAATCCGAGATATTTCTCAATGCCTCTAGCTTCCCTCATCTTAGAGGTTGCTAGAATGACCTGCTTTGCTTCCAGAGGAGTGTTTTTACTGAAGAAAATTGCTGACTTCTCCAGGTTTAGTCTTTGGCCTGAGGCTTCCTCGTAAGCTTTGAGAATACTGAACAATCTACTCCATTCAAGAGGATTAGCTTTGCATAGAAGAAAGCTGTCATCTGCGAAAAAGAGATGATTGACCCTCAAGGTTCCTCTTGCAAATGGAAAGCCTGATATGTATCCCTTCCTCTCTGCCGAATCCAGCAGACTTCCTAGAGTTTCAGAGCATAAAATAAATGGATAAGGGGAGAGAGGATCCCCTTGTCTTATCCCCCTAGATGGTTGGAAAGGAGTCTGAGGAACACCATTGATTAGCAGAGAATATTTTACTGAAGAGACACATAGGATTAAAAGGTCTGTCCAACCCTTATCAAAGCCTAACTTAGTCAACACTGCTTCTAGAAAAGGCCATTCGATTCTGTCAAAAGCCTTACTCATGTCCAGTTTCATTGCCATGTACCCCTCTTTCTTGTTCTTCATTCTATGTTTCATCGAGTGCATTGCTTCATATGCAACAATAATATTATCTGAGATTAGGCGCCCAGGAACAAAAGCACTTTGAGTTGGAGAGACCAGTTGGTGCAAGAAAGGCTTTATTCTGTTAGCTAGAACTTTGGAAAGCACTTTGTAGACCACGTTACATAGGCTTATTGGTCTGTAATCAGTCACTAGCGTGGGGTTTCTCTTCTTAGGGATCAATACTATGAAGGTGTTATTGATCTCTTGCAGGCCTCTCTTGTTGTTAAAGATATCTATGACTGCTTCCACCAAACTGTCACCAACTGTTTCCCAATGGTCTTGATAAAAGCCAGCAGAGTAACCATCAGGGCCTGGGGAGCTCAGTGGATCCATTTCGAAGACTGCTCTTTTAACCTCTTCATAGGAGCAGTCCTTTATCAGTTGAGAATTCATTTCAGGTGTCACAACAGGGTTTAAGTCTACAAGAGCCTCACTGAGACCTGACGGATTGGAAGTTTCAAAGAGTTTTTGATAGTACCTTTGGATGATAGCACTCACTTCTGAATTGCTACTGACAGTCTCTCCACATTCATTTTGGATTTGATGGATACTGTTGGTCTTCTTTCTTTGTGATGCACATTTGTGAAAGTAGCTAGTGTTTCTGTCTCCCTTCGTTAACCATAGCTGCTTTGCCCTCTGCTTCCATTTGGACTCCTCTTCAGTTAAAAGCTGGTTGACTTCATCTTGCAGTCTCTTGACTGTGTCATTGAGTTCACCTTGATTGGTTCTCTGTAATTCTTTTATCGTGGCATTGCTCTGCCGGATTTTGTTCCTCTGATTGTGGAACGTGTTGTTAGACCAGCTTTTTAAGTAGTGCTTGCAACTTTCAAGTCTGGATTGGAACCTCTTCAGTAAGTTATCCTCTCTACAATCTTGCTGCCAGATGCCTTTAATTAACTCTTTACACTCCTGTTTCGAGGACCAGAAAGCTTCATATCTGAAAAGTCTGCTGCTTCTATTTGTACCAATTTCCTCATTGCTACAGATAACTGATAAAGGGGAGTGATCTGAGTTGATAGCTTGCAACACCGAGACAGACCATCTGTTGAACTGTAATGGCCAAGACCCGTTTCCCATCACCCTATCCAATCTTTCTTTGATAAAGTTTCTCCCCTCTCTGTTATTACTCCACGTGAATTTTGAGCCAATGTAACCCAAGTCACTCAAGCCACAGTCATCCAGTGCTTTCCTGAAGTTTTCCATTTGAGCAAAAGGTCTAGTAGCTAACCCCCACTTCTCATCATTGTTCAAGATTTCATTGAAGTCTCCCATACACAGCCATGCCATAGGAGGGTCTGGTTTTAGCAATCTGAGTAGGTTCCAGCTATGTTTCCTTTTATCAGCATCTAGATTCCCATAAAAGCCTGTGAGTCGCCAAGGTTGACTTCCTGACTCAGGTATGATAGTCATCGAGATATGATTGTTTGAGAATGAATGTAATTGGGCATCAACTTCAGCTTTCCAAAACATAGCAAGGCCTCCACTTCTACCTATGCTATCCACCACAAAGCTTTTATCCAAGCCCAATTTGTTCCTCACTTTCTCCATTTTACATCTGTTACTCTTGGTTTCTGACAGAAAGATAACTAAGGGGGCACTTTCCCTCACCAAAAGGTGAAGCTCATTGATTGTCCGAGGGTTCCCAAGCCCTCGGCAGTTCCAACATAGGAGCTTCATGGGGATGGGCAGGGCTGCAGGGCAGCCACTGCCTTGACAACACCATCTTCTCCTTCTTCTGCATGGGTCTGTTTATGTCTTTTACCGGCTTCCCTTCCATAGGCTGCTTTTCCCTTTCTTTTCTTTGAACTGGTTGAGATGTCCACTTCCATCGCCTCATCACTAGTCTGCTGTTGCTTGATGGTTAGAACCTCATGTGCCTTCCTTTTCCATTTGTTTGACTGGCCTTCTACCTTTGGAAAAGTGTGGTTTATGGGTTGTTTGGGAAGTGCCTTACCTTCAGAGAGGTCCACTTGCTCCTTTCCTGACTTCATTGTCACTTTTTCCATTAGAACAGGAGTCTGGTCCCCCAGCCTATGCAGAGGTAATTCAGTCCCCGAGGGGAATTCTACTGTTTTACTTACTCCTCCCCTTTCAACTAGGCTGTCAGCATTTAAAGCTTCAAGATCTTCCGCCTCAAAATCCTCCACAATTCCTTCCTTTTCTTGTCTATCTTTTACCTGCTTTGTACCTTCTTCCTTCTCTTTCGCGGATTGCTCTGCTTCACTGCCATGGCCAGGAACCCTTCTGGATTGGTAAGCTTCCGAAAAAGAGGTTTTTGGACTGGCTCTCAACCATGCACCATATTGTTGGTTAAACCCTTCAAAGCAAGCTTTGCCTCTGTCCAGTTTTTCACACGTTCCCATTGAGTGCTTGATCTTCCCACAATGATAGCAAAAGTTTGGTAACCTCTCATATTTAAAAGGAATCCAAAACTTTGAGTTTCCCAGAGTTAAGAATCTGCCTCTCACCAAAGGTTTAGAGATGTCTATTAGGACTCTAATCCTGAGGAAGCTCCCCCAACAGACCCCACTATTGTCTGTATCCACCATAAGTACTTCTCCCAAAGTGCTTCCTAGTTTGGTTCCTGTGTTAGAGTTCATCCCCGCAAAAGGGAGATCATGAGACTGGACCCAGAAAGGTTCATGGTGGATCTTCGTATCCTTCCAGGATTCAAGGCCTTCGCAATCCTGCAGGCATACTAGATTCTTGTCGAATGACCAGGGACGACCCTGCATGATTCTTTTTTTATCTGCCATCTTTTTCAGCTCCACCAGGAATTTGTTTCTTCCTACTTCCTTGAATGTAGCCTTTCCTTCTACTTGCCATACTCTTGCTAGTGTGTTTCTAAGAGCACCTCTATTAACAATCTTATCAGCAGCCACCAAAGCCAGGAGACAATATTTGCTTTTAGCATCTGAGATAATCACATCTTCCTTACTGATCACCACCTCTTGTTGTTCCTCGTCCGTTAGTTTCAATCCCTCGCACAGATTAGCCAAGGCTTCCTCCATAACCTCCACAGACAGAAGTCTAGAAGGAGAGGGCTCTAAGTTTACCAAGAAACTTAGAGAGAAAAACTTTACACTCACGGAGTGAGAGAAAGACCGGTTTTTATACTGATAGTACTATTGTTCTATAATAAAATTACTTGTTCTGGCCCTAGGGGCAAACGTCAAATTTGACTCGCATTCTTTAATGTGTATGTGCAGGAGTTATTTAAGACTCATTTACTTAAAAGTTAAATTTCATGTTGCATGCGATACGTGCATGCATATCATGATATCATAGAATTTCAATTCGTGACTAATCCTAAAAACTTACTTTTACATAAAAGAGAGAAGACTGGTAGAAACTATAAATTCTTGATCAAAGCCTAATATTGGAACACCAAATTGACACATGAATGATAAGGATAGATGATATATGAAATCCAAGTTACTAAGAAGAAGAAAGATCTTGCTTTTTGAAATGGTTTCAATGGAGTCCCAATTCTATAATTGACTAGTACTTTTGGAGTCTAGGCACATATGTGGCTTGGACTTCTCTTGTGGCGTTACATAGGATATCAAAGCCTATTATAATAAAAAATTAGAGACTTGAGCCTTGCCCCTTACAATAGATTGTTTATGGTATTTGGGTCGTGCCACCTATGATAGATTGACTTGATGAGAATCTTGAGAATTTAAAGGGGGGAGATTGTAATACCCCCATACTAACTTGACGGCTTTTACACACTACTCTAACTCAGTTTGCATGGTCAATGACACTTTTCCTACCAACTTTTGTTACTATCGGTTATTCGTTGCCATGTCAATATTTTGTAAGTGATTCATCATGATTATGACAATCAAGCGGGTGGTTTAATGGTTCTTGAGTTATTCTTAAATGGCTTAATATATACTAGGTTTTGGGTTTGAATTTGAATATGGATTCATCTTAAACTGTTAGTATTAGCCGTGTAAGAGTCCATTGAATTTCCTATTAGGGTTAGAATGTAAGCTACTATTCAAACTCGACTTCAATGAGTACCTGCTGCTTCTACTTTTCACGCATCTAGACCATCATTAAAATACCTAATGCCAATAAGATGGGCAATTCATATATAACCAAGCCAAATCTCTTTTGTTTAATTAAATGATTTAAGTCCCTCCATTCTAATACCTTAGTTTTGAAAAGAAGTGTTGTGGATGTGTTCTGTACTCCTACGAATGATCTCTAGCAACCTGCACCACAAAGGAAAGAGGGGCTTGGTGTGGTGAGGGACACCTCCGATGCCTAAGTCAGTAAGAATCGAGTGTATGGAGTGTTTTATTTTTGGATCGTGATGTTACCTTTGGTGTGTGCTTTGACCTCACTTATATAGACTGAGTGTTCAGTTTGTTAGGCTTGCCTTATGGTCAAATCCTCTCTAATCCTTACTGGGTTGCAAGCTGTTATGGCTTCGAATTTTCTTGTACGTTGAATGCTGTGCTAAGAGGAATTAATGTACCAGGTGAATATCATGGGAGAGTATCATGCTGAAGATTATTATCTTTTGTTTGTTCTGTCATTAAATACTATTAGTGATGGTTAGACTTGAAATTCACATCAATGGTTCTCGGCGGTCGCAGCCTTGGTTTCCATTAGATAGGCTTATAGCCTTGGGTTCATGGGCCTTTATGATGTGGGGTTTGGCCCAATTTCCAAGAGGGAATATTTGATCCTCCAGGTATCCCATGAATTCCTATCATAGAGGTGTTATGGGAATTCTTATTCCATTTTGCTTTGTTTCAATGGCCTTTTACCCGTTTCATTTCACACGAAGCCGCCCTTTTAATGACACAAATTCCCACATCTGGGGTAGCATGTGGCAGCTTACCTTTCACTTCCTTTTGTGCAGCATGGATCACATGATCTGCTTGTTTTGCCTTCTTGTCAGTGACACCTATCATTTCTTTGTTGGGAGTCATTCAATCGTCGTCATACATTTTTAAAGGATCTACGACTACTACTCAAAAGGATCTAGATTCAGTGAGGAAACAATACAAGGTCCCGGATTCGGTGACTTTGGATCTTCCTGAGACCTGTTGTGTGGTTGTCAACTTGAAAGGGTTTTCTGAATGAGTTTCTCTATATATGAATATGTTTCTGATGGGCCCCTATTTGCTCTGTTGTGCTATGTGGCCTAGCATCAGGTTTTGGAGTCTACTGGTGAGGAATACCCTGATCTTATTGTTAGGGAGTTCGTTTTATTGGCAAGGAATACCTTGACCTTACCGCCAGGGAGTTTATTTTTACTCATGGCATCCGACATCATGACAGGAATCAATGTGGCTTCTGCTGTCAAACTAACTATAGGGTGGCATGTTTGGGACCTCGCTATTCTCACACTAAGGAGTGGTATAAGAAATTTTTTTTCATTTTAGGTACAAGTTAGGAATTCCCTTTGAGTGAAGCCAACCGTAAGGAGTTTTCGATTCATGCTCTATGGGGTGTCATTTTCGAGGACCGCGATCTTTACGTGATGCCTTCCAACCAAGAGCAGGCTCTCCTGCACCTTATTTATTCTTCGGTTGAATAAAATCCTGAGGCTACCTGGTTTGACATACTTCTTACTCGGGCGAACATTGACCTTTTTTAGTGCTACCAAATCATTCCCACGTTATGGGTCGCCAATTTTTGAGTGGGCTACCTAATCCTCACGGGTAGAAGAGGTCCCCGTCCATTCTATTGCAGAAGAAGGGGAAAAAACCTCATCAAGATAGCGACTCAGTTCGTGATGCAGATAGAGCCAATAGTGGGTCGAGCTCTGACTATGAGGAGTTTATTCCTCCTCACGGTGTTGAACAACAATGTTGGGTTTCATCGCCATCAGGAGGCAGTGGATCAGCTCAACTAGCCTTTCACACTCTTAACAGCCTGGAGGAGAATTTGAACTAGGCGGAGGTTTGATTTGGCAGTAGTTTTAGACGTTGAGTCCCCCGAGCTAGGCGATCGAGGATAGGTTCATCAGCCATCGTCAACTCCTGATTGCTAATTGAGACCCTTGATCAAGAGGAGGCAAACATCAATGTGGTATTGCATTCCGCATTTATGGAATCTACTCTTGAGGGTTCTACGACCCCCTTTCCCAAGATGCCCTTTGAAGACATTGGGAGGATATCTTTGGTGCTCGAAGATCACGTTGGAGAGCATGGGGTTGGTGAGGAGGTGATACCTCAGTAGAATTGTGATGCCCCTTCATTGTCTATCCCCTCAACAGTTTTTGGCAAGGAAACTCCTGATTTTCCATTTAATCTTATGGAATTATCCCCTAATGATCCTTTGAGTGCTGACCCTTGGGGGGTCGAGTTTCTACCATCCCCGCCTTTCATTACTTTGCCTCCTAGGGGACAACGCCTTCTCATCTAGAGGAGACTTCAGCCTGGGTCCTCCCTTCGGGTGATATTGAGCAACTGGGGAGGGAAGATTTGCAGTACTACCTTATGGCCACGATCTCTTGAGGCTCCGTCTCCTTATCACTTTGAGCAGGCGAGCAGTTCTAGACCTTCCTTCATCGGTGAGGAGCTTAACTTTTCGGGGTTGCCCGGTCCCTCAAGGTCTAATTCTTTAGGGCATATCCAGTGAGTCGATAGCAAAATGGAGTAGATTCATGACACCACATGCAAACTGTGGAGTTTCTTATCCTTGGTAATCTTCTTGATTCTAGTCGTCGTATTCCTTTCCATTACCTTTCATAATCTTAATTGGTTTTGTGTCCCAGGGGGTTGATCAGCTTCCTAGCTAGTTGGATCGTTGATTGCCAGGCTTATCTGGAGGAAGAGGTATGTGTTTTGCACGCTTTTGCTGACAATGCTTGCCGTGTTGTTTCGGTGGTGAGGGTGGAAAGGGACGACATGGAGGAGGCTTTCTCCCATACACTAGAAGACAACGTTGCCACCCTTTGGGGTGACATGGTTGATCTTCAGCAGGTCTTGGAGAAGTCGGCGCTACTTTGAGGCTAAATTTTTGGAGGAGGAATGATGTACTGTGCAAGATAGGCTCCAACGCCTAGACCAAGAGGTGGAGGAAACTAAATAGTGCTGCATAGAGTATGCTAACATGGTAGCTCAAACAAAGAATTATCGTCGGACGCTCAACATAGACCTCGACTGTGCCCATGGCGCGAATGCCCAGGCAGAAGCTCGGTTTGAGGAGGTAAATAAGGAGATTAAGGAGCACAACCAATGCTTTTTGCAGCTTAGCAATGTTACAGAGACCTTGAAGCAAAAGTTAGCCTCTTCCGAATAGTAAGCCATCCAGTTAGAGGCCGAACTAAGCGCTTCTAGGGAAGAGGTTGTCCACCTTTCTCCGCAGCTTGCGGTGGCCAAGGCCGCTCCTAATAGAGTCTGGGGATTGGGCTACAAGGTTGGCCTTCAAAATGTGAAGGACCATCTGTTGGAGAATCCTCGCACAAATTTAAGGAGTGATGCACTCAAGAGAGTGCCATCATCCTTTGATCACCAAACGTGAGTGCAAGGGCACTTGACTTTCTGGGATAGGAGTGTGCACTCAAGGGAGTCTCATCATCCTGTAATCGCCAAATGCGAGTACAAGGGCACTAGGCTTTGTGGGAGAGGAGTGATGCATTCAAGAGAGTTTTATCATCTTGCAATCATCAAATGCGAGTGCAACGACACTTCGCTTTGTAGGTGAGGTGTGATGCACTCAAGGGAGCATCATCATCCGTCGATTGCCAAATGCGAGTGTAAGGACACTCGACTTTGTGGGGCGCAAGGAGTGACGCACTCAAGGGAGTGTCATCATCATTTGATCGCCAAATGTGAGTGCAAGGGCACTCGACTTTGTGGATGAGGAGTTCAAAACATTAAACAAACTCAAATGCTCGTTCATAAAAGCTTCAAATAAAATTCTAAATATTCCAATCATGATATTAACCTAAAATAAAAGCTTTTATCATGCAAATAAAACACTTCTAAAAATTCTTCCATAGGGAACTACCCCTTCAAGGGTAGTTATCCTTCCTATAACTCCTCTTCATTGGATCTACACCTTCTCAATGTCCTTCGATATAGTTATCCTTTCCCTTTACTTTTCTGTTTAGGGTCTACATCTTCTCAGTGTCCTTCAGTATAATTATCCTCCCTATACGTTTTTCATTGAGTGCGTCTACACCTTCTCCAAGTCCTTTAGTTTATTTTTCCTCCCAAACATAATTTAGTAACGGTACTGCACTATCATAAAATACATGTCATTTCACGTAACCATACTATAATTCACATGAATTTTCAAAGATAATCATATGCCATGACTACTTATATACAAGTTTAGGCTCAAGTCACACATTTCATGATATAATAATTTACTTTGAGATGTTCTAACATTTTTATGCAACACAAAAATCATTTTCCGAGCAATAACACTTCATACATGCTTCATAAAAATAAAGACGACGATAACGACGACAGTATCACTTCATACATGCTATGAATTAGCGCTTGATAACGACGGCAGTATCACTTAGGACCTAAATAAACAATGTAAACCCAACATAAACACAAACCCATAGTAAAATCAAACCCAACATAATACCAACCAAACGTTTAAAAAAAAGTCCAACTTAATACTAATTGAACGTAAAACCAAATTCAAAACACGTTCGTCCATGACTTATAAACTAAAGGCATAAATGGAACAACACTTAAAAAAGGCTATCCTACTATACGAGTATTTAGGCTTATGGAACAGTCAGAAAAATGGCATTTTAATCAAGAGTTTCCTCTAAATTCCTTAATAACTAGTGGTATAGAATCAATCGGCACAAGGTTCTCCATCCATTGCATAAGTAATCATGTGTCCAATGTGAAATCAGATATTAAATATCAAAATATATTCTTTTCACATTAACCAGTAACTATAGAATGCGACCATAAACTAAAGAACCAAATAACAAGAACCACATGCCGAAATAATATTATCAAACATTATTTTCTCAACTACAGGTGCTTTGTACACACACACATATATATACACCTGGATTCAATCTTGTAATAATCAAATAACTATAAGGAGCTTATACAATATTTAGAACATCGTAACAAAACACAATAAATTCATAGTAACAGAGAATAAGCTAAGGGCCGGGGCCTTACCAGAACATGAGAAACGAGAGATAGAGAGTTCCAAACCAAGAACTTAAAAGAAGAAGAGAGACATTTATGTGTGAGTGGTGTGCTTCAACCCATGCGTATTTATAGGAGAAAAATCACGTCATCTCACTTGAAGATCCAGCATCCTTAGTGTAATTTTGAGCATTATGGTCGGCGGTATAAATAATGTAGTGACGAAGTCGGCGCCAGAAAGAAACGCTTGTAACAACTATGAGAGAGAGAGAGAGAGAGAGAGAGAGAGAGAGAGAGAGAGAGAGAGAGAGAGATTGAAGAAGTAATGTGTCATTGCTGGAAGAAATAAATTGCAGAGGGAGAAGAATGGGTGAGGAAGAAGAAAAGGGAGGTGGGGGCTTGACCCTTCTATTGATGAAGTAGTGTTCTGTTTTCCTTTTATTAACCGCCGTCTACGTTTTTGCTTCTTCCCTTCTTTCCTTCAACAGGTCGAGATTTTCTTCCAACCCTTTGCTTCCTAGCTCGGCACACTAATCGTAATAATGGTTTAAATCGAACTACTATCCATTGTCTGAAATGATGTGTAGTGGTATACTGAATCGACATACAACCGCTTTCCATCGGAATTTGGTGATGCTATTGGTCATGATAGTTGTGAAGGCCTTTACTTCTACCCATTTCGTGAAATAATCCACAACAAATGATGATAAACTTACTCTTCCTTTTCCCAGGAGCATAGGTCCAACAATGTCGACCCCCCATTGTGCGAGAGGCCATAGTAACACAATTGATGTCAGTTCTTCTGGTGGGCAATGAGGCACTAGTGCGTATAGCTGACATTTTTTACACTTCCTAACAAATTCTCCCGAGTCTTTAAGGGCGTGGGACCAATAATAGCCTACCATTATGACCTTTCCTACTAGATCTCTCCTGCCAGAGTGATTCCCGCACACTCCTTCATGTATTTTTGATGTCGTGTATTGTGGTTCCTTTAATGAGATGCATCTCAAGAAAGGTGCGGAGAAGCCTCATTTTTCTAATACTCTGTCTACCAGAGTGAATCAGGTTTCTTTGTTCTTCACCTTTCTCTCGTCCCATTTTTCTTTGGAGAGTCCTCTAGTAGTTAGATACTTGATCACGTCAAGTGCCGTTTCAGAGCTCTTGGTCTTATTTTTTAGATTTTGAACCTGACTGCAAGGGTCTCCAATATATCGATCTTTGGGTGTCTTTTTCTTCCTTAACCAAAGTCGCTAAGTCGACATCTGGGGAGATCGACAAATACAAGTACAAGATTTCACTCTGTCTCGCTTGACTCATGAGGTGCAAGTTGTACAAGTACTACTTTAGCTTTTCAAATGCTCGGTCACATTCATCATTCTAGGACTGGGCCTTCCTTAAGGAAAATGCTATTTAGCCCCCTCAATGTTATCACTCAAAGTTACCAATCGAATATTTTAATTTTTTTTATTTTATTTATTGATTAAAGAAGTGATTATTAGTGAAATTGTATATATTTTTTTTAATTTTTTATTAATGATTAAGGATATTAAAAAAATATTTACAAAAAAATGATAAAAAAAAAAAAAAANTCCACACCAAAGGCACATTTTGTCATGTTGAGCTTCATTTTGTATTGTCACAGGATGGTGAAAGCTTCCCGTAGGTCAACTATTCTGTGCTCAGGTTCCTTGCTCTTGAAAAGTAGATCATCCATATAAACTTCAATGTTCGACTAATCTAGTTTTTGAGCATGCGGTTCACCAATCTTTGATACGTGGCCCTGACATTCTTTATTCCGAAAGGCATCACTTGGTAGCAATACAGTCCACGGTCCGTGATAAAAGAAGCCTTCTTCTGATCATCTGGGTTCATCCGAATTGGTTGTATCCAGAATAAACATCCATGAAACTCATTCGGTGACCCATTGTGGAGTATACTATCAAGTCGATACGCGGCAAGGGAAAGCTGTCTTTTGGGCATGTTTTATTTAAATAGGTGAAGTCAACACACATTCTCCACTTTTCATTTGACTTATTTACCAAAACCACGTTGGAAAGCCACTTTGGGCAGTGAGCTTCCCTAATGAACCCTGGAGCTAAGAGTCGTTCTACCTCTTTAGCTATTGCTGTGTATTTTTTTGTGCTAAAGCTCTTTTGCTTTTTTTGGATCTTTGTGGCTTTGGGGCTTACATAGAGGCGATGTTCGATGACTTCATTCTCGATTCAATGCATATCTTCATGGTTCCAGGCGAACACATCTTTGTGTTCGATCACAAGTTGCTTTAATTGTTGCCTCACTTTGGATCCCATTTTGGTCCAAATCCTTGTCGTTTCTTTGGGGTGGTTCGAGTCCAAGGTTATAAGCTCTAGCCTTCGCTTGCCTTATGCTTTGCTCATCCCGCTTTTTGACATCATGCTCAATGAGTTCCGGTGATGGCGAAGGTGGCGCATTGTCGGACCGTAAACTTTCTGCTACCCGTACATCCCTTCCTTCGTTCTTGAGCTCTTATATGTAGCATTCTCACACCAACACTTGCTCGCCGTGTACTTCTCTTACTTCCGCCTCTGTCAGGATCTTCATCTTCAGGTGGTCGATGGAAGTAATGGCCTTTAAGTTATTTAGGGTTGGTTACCTGATGATAGTGTTGTACGAGAAGTGTCCCTTAACTCCAAGGAAATCCATCGTTGTGGTGGCTGTGCAATGCCTTGTTCCCGTAGATTCAGGTAGTGTTATGGTGCCTACGAGTTGGACAGTGTCTCCCAATAACCCTTTTAGCGGCGTGGGCGAAAGGCGTAGCTAGCTTGAGTCAATTCTCATTTTCGTAAAGGCATCCCCTCAGAGGATGTTAGCCGAGCTTCTATTGTTGATTACAATTCTCCGAGTAGTATAGTGGGCCACTAGCAACATCACTATCAGTGTGTCATCTTGGGGGTATTGGGCCCCTTTGCAATCTTCGTCACCAAATGATATGGCAACCATCTTTTGGCCCTTTGCTTGCTTTGGTGATGTGGTGCCCTTGGCCCCCACTTGTGTTCAGGCAGGAGTCGTGACGTCGAGATGTTGGTCGCTTGGGTCAAACAACCATGCCATAATGTGAAAACATAGTGTGTGCTCGCATGCTCAATAATGTGTCCAGTGAATTCGCAGTGAAAAAATAAAAGAGGCAGTCAATTAACAATACCAGAAATTCAAATTACAACTCCAACAATATAATCCATAAGCCACAAGTCTCCCAAACCCAAACATAAAATTGTATATAGTCATCCGACTAATTAAAAAGAAAACACCAAACAATGCTACATAAAGGGAAAGGTACCCAAGTCTTCACTCCTCAAGCAGAACCAATCCTCCAAGCTTATAACCGTCATTTGCATCAAAATCTATGGTTCCACAAAACATAACCGAAGGTAGAAACACCACAATGAGATTTCGCAATCTCTGCAAGTAAAGCCAATAGAATGACACTAAAAAACACAAACACAGAAAAAGTGGACATAACATAGCTTTTAGAAAAAAGAAAAATAAAAAAAAAGAAAAAGAAAAAGAGATTTACCAAAATTCCACAAAGCCAATATCCCTCTCAACAATTTACAGAAAATCTGCGCACGTCAAAAATCCACATTTCCATTTTTAAAGCATCCATTTAATTATGCCTGTACCATGGTTTCTCCTATAGACCACGCGCATACTCTGCCTCCCTTCGTCACACCACTGGTAACGACCATGCCAGAAAGGCCACAGAGTCAGCACGATAGCGTTACCATCTTGTACGAGTCTGCTATCTCTTAGAAACACAGTATAACAACATAAATTTCACAGTTTCACATTTTCACAAACTACACATGATTTCCCAACTCTTCACTCGGCCCTCGGCCAACAATCTATTACCAACTAATGTTTCATCCCAACGCTCCACAAGGCCCCCGGCCACTATTCCATTCACAAACAGACTGCAATAAAACACAGTTTAACTATTGTTCAATGTCAGTATTCCAAGGGTCCATTTAGGGTTTTACTTACAACGTGGAAGAAAGTTTTGGATAATCGAGCTCGCTGTCTAAGGTAACTGGTGTGTGCGTGCGCGTATCACTGCGAGATGGAAAAATAGTTAGTTAAATCTGAAGATGCTTAAAAATTAATACAAAAATGGAGTGAAAACACAACTTACTGTGGTTGAGTCAAGAAAGGCAAAACACGACAGCGGCAGTGGCAATGAATAGTGGCGATTTTTGGGCAAAATGAGACTCAACGTGGGAAAATTTGTGGGTGGTGGATCTGATGAACTCAGGTGATGGGGAGGGGGACTAGCGGTGGCTAGTGGTGGTTTGAAACCCTAAGAGAGGGAGATCTAGTTTCGGTGTTGGGAAGATCTGAGAGGGGAGAGGCCGAGTTGGAACTGGAGGGGGGTGGAGAGTGGTTGGATGAACTTCAGTGAGTGGTGAAGGGTGACAAAGGAATTATGAGAGACATTGGTTGATAGATTTGAGAAAGGGAAGCAATGATGACCAGTGTGGATGATGACGCTGTGCGACGACAGATCTGAGGGCTGGCTGAGATTCATAGCAAATCTGCCGTCCTTAAGGTCAGAAGATGGTGGATGGTGGTGGCAACGCCAAATCCGATGGGAGGAGAGAGAGAGAAGATGAGAGAGGCAAGAAACTGAAGAGGGAAATGGAAGAGCTCAATGACGACGGAAGGTGGTGAGACGTGGATGGTGGCATTGACAACAAGGGATGGACGATAGAAACAAGGTGTTTGGGTTGGCAGCCAGAACCCACAGAGGAAGAAAGAGGGGGGTTCAAGGGTTTAATAGCCTAATCTCAAAGTCCAACAAAGATATGTCGACGGTGGTTTCAGCGACAACAGACGATGGCGACGACTTGAGATGGTGAGATGTGGATGGCGTGTGGGGCTCACAGGTTTCAGGTAGAAGAAAATGGGAGAGGGGGGCTGGGTGTGCAGCGTTAGAGGGAGAAGAAGGGGAGGGAAGAAGATTTTTCTTTAGGGCTCACCCATCTTACAAAAACGGCATCGTATAGGGTATGGGGTTGATTTTTATTTTTTATTTTTTGTTCTCACCTTGGGCTTCTAACCAAACCAGCTCACAATAAAATAAAAATTGAGCTTGGGTTTAGGGCTGGTCCTCACAAGTGACCTCTCCATGGTAAACACTTCTTCGTATCTGGCCTTTCGGTTGTGTACCTTTCTACTGGAGAATGTGGGCCCACCTATGGAGAATCCTCCCGTTATTTTCTGGATCTTACCAAGGGCAGCATTATTCTTGTTAGGGCTTTGGCGAGTAACGTCCTTAGGGTTTCCTCGCATTGTCCTTCTTCGCTTCGAGCTTTCACTTTTGTGAGGTCTTCGGGTTTGCTTTGGCCTTCTGTTTGATAACTGTCCTCTAGGTGAGGAATGTTGGGCGATTAACCATTCGAGCTCCCCATTCTCCCTCATTGTTTCTATTCTCTTCTTTAGGGAGTAATAGTCTTATGTCTTATGTCCTTCCACATAGTGGTAGGTGTAAAAGTGGTGTGTTCTCTTGTTTTGGTTGTTGTTACCCTACACCTGCTCCTCACCTCCTATTTGCACATTCTTGCATGCATCGGCCTTGCATTCTGATTTGGGAGGGTGCGCCTCCATCTCTCCTTCTATCATACTGGCTTTTCCCCAGCTTTTCTTGAGCTTTTCCACCGCTTACTCTTTATGAGCTACACTTTACTTGCTTTAATGTAGACCTCCTTAGAGCAGTTAAGGCCATGAGACCATCTTTGGAGTTGATGAAGTCGTCTGCCCTATCCATGAACTCCCGAAATGTTGTTGGGGTTTTTCTTGCCAATTTTGTCATGAACGGTTTCCTTGGCCAAATACCTGCTAAGAGGTTTGCTAGTGTAATCTTTTTGTCTTGATCATCCGTTGTCATGCACTCCTTGTTGAATCTGGAAAGATACGCTTTTAAACTCTTGTTCTCCCGTTGCTTGACAATCAAGAGGTAAGCTACTAGCCGCTTTCTTCATCTGCTGGCCATGAACTGTGTCAAAAATTGTCTGTCGAGCTCCTCGAAACTATTTATGGAGCCTTGCTATAAAGCTCCAAACCACCCTCTTGCTACCCCTTTTAAAGCCAAGGGGAAAGCTCGACACATTATTTCTCCTAAAAAACCATGTAGGGTCATATGAGCCTTGAACGTTTCCAAGTGTTCGATAGGATCTTCAGATCCATCGTACAGTTCAATCTTCGAAACTTTGAACTTGGGTGGAAATGGAACCATCATTATCTCGGCACTGTAGGGCAAGTCAATGTTGTTGAGTAGGTGGTCGGCAGATGAGGATGTGCCTATCCTCTTGGCCATCTCATATTTGTCCATGAGGTTGCGTAGGTCTTGGTGCATCTTCCTTTTCTCCTCGTCATCGAAGTTCGGTTTGCATGCATTTTGTGACTTTGCCTCGTTTCTCTTGTTATGGCTTTGTGCATCGTTTTTTGCACTTCTTTGCCTAAGAGCTTCATTTTTGTGTTAGAGACTCTCCATTTCTAGAGTCATCTTCCTCAGTCTCTCTTCCATTTTTGTGAACATTCCTTCAAACCTAATGTTTGCTTGTTCACTCGTTGCTACAATTTCTTGATCGCAAATTGCTCGCGAACGTGTCGGCATACGAAAGGCACATTGAAATTTTTACGATCCTACAAATGGCACAAACTATTGTAAACATGTTTCGTACTCCTACAAAGGATCTTTAGCAACCTGCACCACAAAGGAAAAAGGGGCTCGCTATGGTGAAGGACACCTTCAATACCTAAGTTAGTAAGAATCAAGTGTATTGAGTGTTTTTGTTTTTGGATCCTGATGTTATCTTTGACGTGTGCTTTGACCTCCACTTATATGGACTGAGTGTTCAATTGGTCAGCTTGCCTTACGACCTGATCCACTCTAATACTTACTGGGTTGTGGATCGTTATGGCTTTGAATTTGCTTGTATGGTGAATATCTTACTGAGAGGAATTAATGTACCGGACCAAGTATCACACTGGATATTAGTACCTTTTGTCTGTTCTGTCATTAAATCATTATTAATGATGGTTAGACTTGAAATTTGCATTAATGCTTCTTGGCAGTCGTGCCTTGGTTTCCACTGGATAGGCTTACGGCTTTGGGTTCATGTGCCTTTATGATGTAGAGTTCGGTCCAATTTTCAAGAAGGAATATTTGATCCACCAAGAAGCATTCAAGTTAAAAAAAAAAAGAAAAAAAAATCAGAAATCTGGATGAATTAAGTTCTAAACCAAACATAATAATAGGCTAATATGATTTTTAAGGATAATTTTAAAAACTAGCATCCCTGCCCGCCCGTGCATATGGACGGTCGGTCATAAGAAAAATGCCATACGATAGTAGCAACGATCATCCCGTCTAGTCTCATTCTATGAGAATCTCCCATTTAAAGCTCTTGGGATTCAAACGGTTTGTAAGATAGCCGCTCTTCAAGCTTCGATGATCCTTTCAAGAACAAAGGGCATCTACGAAACACCGCTAATTCAAATCCGCCAGTGCTTCAATCACATCCACTCTCAAGCATACCGCACCGTTCGTCCCACCAAATCCAAAACCAAACCTCGCCACGAACAACGACCTTTCAGACATCCCCAGAAGCCTCGCAAGCCCATACCTTTCGTCACCAATGTCAAAGAGGTACGAGACCCAGACGAGGCCTTATGTCTCTTCCACGAGTACCACCAAACTGGCTTCAAGCACGACTATCCCTCTTACTCTGCTCTCGTGTACAAGCTTGCTCACTCTCGCAACTTTGAAGCTGTAGAGACCATTCTTGGTCTTATACAGGACCGAAATATTCGGTGCAAAGAGACCCTTTTCATTGCTTTGATTCAACATTATGGGAAAGCCCATTCCGTGGACAAAGCTATTGAGCTTTTTCATAGAATGCCTTCTTTTAATTGTGTCCGTACACTGCAGTCTTTTAATGCGCTTCTTAATGTACTTGTTGATAGTGACCGGTTTTTGGATGCGAATGAGATTTTCGCTCGTTCTCGCCAAATGGGTGTTCGCCTGAATTCAATTTCGTTTAATGTAATGATAAAAGGCTGGCTCGGGAAGGGTTTGTGGAAACAAGCTTGCGAGGTGTTTGATCAAATGCTTGAGAGAAACGTGCAACCGAGTGTCGTGACATATAATAGTCTTATCGGGTTTTTGTCTAGAAAGGGTAGTTTGGACGAAGCAATGAGTTTGCTTGAGGATATGATGCAGAAAGGAAAACATCCAAATGCGGTGACATATGCGTTGTTGATGGAAGGTTTGTGCTCTGTTGGAAAGTATACAGAAGCAAAAAAGATGATGTTTGATATGGAATATCGAGGGTGTAAGCTGCAGCTGGTGAATTATGGTGTTTTGATGAGTGACCTTGGAAAGAGGGGGAAGATTGAGGAGGCAAAATCTCTACTTCACGAGATGAAGAAAAGGGGTTTTAGGCCCGATGTTGTGACGTATAATATATTGTTAAATTACATGTGCAAGGAAGGTAGAGTGACTGAGGCTTATAAAGTTTGGATTGAAATGCGGCTTGGAGGTTGTAAGCCGAATGCAGCTACATACCGGATGATGGTTGATGGATTTTGCAGGGTTGGTGATTTTGAAGGAGGTTTGAAGGTATTGAATGTAATGTTGACAAGTAGGCATTATCCACGTTCAGAAACATTTAAATGTTTGTTAGTGGGACTGTTGAATTGTGGGAAGATAGATAATGCCTCTTTTGTTTTGGAGGAGATGGAGAAGATAAAGATACGTTTTGATTTGGAGGATTGGGAAGCCTTAATCAGGGATGCTTGTAGTGGAGATAGAAGTTCCTGTGGGCTTCTAACTGAACTGGTTACTGCTAAAAAATGTGTAAGGGAAGATTGTGTGACATTGTTATGACATTTAGTGGTTGTGGTGGTAAGGCCCTGTGACCAGGGTAACTGATGCTTGAGCTTAATAATCGATGGGGTCCTCCAGGCTTTAGATGCACAAGGAATCATGTATGTTCTGAGTTAAATGGCAACAAGTAGACATCTCTATGAAGAGTGATCGTTTGTTGGTTGTTTTCCTAACTGCATATATAATCCTTTCTTTCGGTATGTATGGAAAATGGGAGATATGATTTTGCAAGCCTCTGCGAGCTCTAATTACTGATGCTTGTGGTGGATCGGTAGAGGTGCTGGTGATACGCAAGAACCAATCTTTGCCCATTGGTAGGCTTCAGGAAGAGAACAAGATTGGATGGTTGAACATTAATATATATATTTTTTTACTTTCCATGGTTATTTTGATGCCAAGGCTCAGATGCCGTTTGGATAGTGAGTTCAGATGAGATTAGTTTAAATGAAAGTTAAAAGTTGAATAAAATCTTATTAGAATATTATTTTTTTAATATTATTACTATTGAAATTTGAAAAAATGGAATTGTTTATTATATTTTGTGTGGAAATTTAAAAAAATTGTAATGATGAGATGGGATGAAATACTTTCACTATCCAAACGGGGCCTCGTGGCCGCTTTCTTTGAAGGTTCTTGGGCAGGATGGAGTAACTACTACCTACTAACCAGTAGCACTGGAATTTTTATGAATCCTAGTTGAGTAAACTCTCTAGTTGCGCTCCTAAAATCCAGATCAACCTCTATAAAAGGGCGTCGGATGTTAGATCAACATGTGATTGAGCCTTTTAGAGAAATTCCTAATAGGGTGCTACTATCCTAGTTGTAGAATAATTTGACAAGATAATGTCACGCTGTGTAATATTTGACAGGATGAAGAGGATTTCTTCCTTTATCTTATTGGATCCAAATTGAATTAGAATGGCTTTTCCATATGGTTGTCGAATGCCTTAGAAGAGGTAACTTGGTGTTTTTCTTGTTTAAAGATGAAAATGCTTTAGTGATGCTTCAACTACTAAAATTATCACCTTACGACATTTGTACTAGTGTGATTAGGGGTGGCAATATGTGATACGACCCGTTAACCCAACACGAACACGACACGATAAAAGCGGGTTAGGGTTTAATCTTAACGGGTTCGGGTCAAAATGGGTTGACCCGTTAAGACACGATTGCTTAACGGGTTGATAACGGGTTAACCCGTTTTGACCCGTTAAGAAAGTTAAAGTTACAATTATATCCTTATACTTAAAAATAAAATTGTTGAGATTTTAATTTCTATATATTTTATTGTTTGGATTGTAATTTTAGACTTGTAGTTAGTTTTATATTTCTTTCTAGATATTGTGATTTTTATATTTATATAAAATTATGCTAAATTTAATTAGGTCAAATAGGTTAATTTTGAGTCTGTTCAATCGATTTACATAAACGGGTCATAACGGGTTAACACGACACGACCTGTTATGTTAACGGATCGTGTTAGGGTTTGAGATTTTGACACGATAAGTTTAACGGGTTGGGTTAGGGTTGACCTATATAGTATAATATATATGTCTTGACACGACACGAACGCGACCCGTTAACACGATTTGACACCCCTAAGTGTGATACGGCATATTTCCTGCATACAACTTTTTATTTTTAATTTAATATAGTAATTGACTAAAGCTAATGGTTTAATAGATTGAGATTATTCAGCTGTGCGGATGATAAATCTTTACCAACATTTTGGGGTTACTTCCATATGAAAAATCTGGGTGGAAATGGAAATAAAGAAGCATAATTAATGGATGTTGGGATACATAGTTAAAAAAAAAAAAAAATACTACATCTGCTTGGCTGCTCGCCAACATACTAACTTTCAACAAACATATATAACCTTCTCTGCAACAATTTAGAGGGAAAAAGAAAAAGAAAGAAAGAAAAAGAAAAAATATCCATTGCATAAAGTAGACATCGAACTGAAGAAACGTGTCCACGCCATCAGTGATATGCCGATCGGATAGATGATGAGTCTGGATGGTGGCATACCCTTTTGCATTCGTATATTTAGACATCTCTATGAAGAGCAGTCCAGCAAAACGATGCCAAGACATCAATGAAGATAAGTCCCTTATCACTTGCTCAAAATACATTATGTTTGTTTTCTGATTTAAAGTCTAGAGTGAGCACTGTGCAAGAGTTTCCCGCTTGCGTCTTGCACAATAGTGGGAAATGAAAGGTGAGAAATGAAGCCCACCCCGAGTGATAGGCATGATGGGCACTCAGTCAGCCCGCATCACAAGCGAGCAATGAAGCTCACCCCCGAGCAATAAGCATGGTGAGCATGACTAAGCTTGCCCGCACTAGGAATATCATGGACGAGCAATGAGCTCACCCCAAACAATAAACCCAGGTTGTCCCAGACAACAAGCGTAGAAGGATCATCACACACTAAAGGTCGAGCGAGCATTGAAGCTTGCCCCATCATTGCAGAAACAGAGCCCGCAACCTCATAGTT